>CM061556.1:258860028-258877528 GCA_030864225.1 Capsicum baccatum var. pendulum
ATTGGACACCATGACATATGAGTCTTCTTTTTAGCAAAATAAAGTTCATACGTTGTTTATGTCCTACATGTTTCACTAATTGTATAACCCACTCTTTTCATTGTGATATGATGTTACATGGTCACATACTTGTCACTTGTCATGCTTATAGTCTTATAGCTCAAATTTTACGACCACCAAAGATTCATATCAAAAGTAATAAGAAGATATATTTATACAGTTGCTTCTGTTGGGTGGTATCCCAGGGGTGAAAGAATCACCTAGCATGGGTCAATCCCAGTATTACAGGGGGTATCCCAGGGGTGAAAGGAAAGCCTAGCATGGGTCGATCCTGATATAGATTTACCACTGATCAGCTGGTCATTTGTATTACATGATGTGCACAGATTATACAAGTGATAAGAGTAAAGTAACATAATTGTTATAAGATGCATGACTCCACAATATTCATAAAGGTGGTCTTTTACCTTACAGCAGTGTATGGTTTCATTTGAGCTTTTATCTCATATATGGTACATGTTGCCTTACATATTCAGTACATTATTTCGTACTGACGTCCCTGTTGGGGGACCTGCATTCCATGCTGCAGGTGCAGAAGCTAATAAACCTCCCCAGTAAGATTACAGGATATCAACTGCAGTCACTGAGCTCCAGGTTGCTTCGGGGCTTTGAGTCTTATCATATCTTTTTGCATTTTATAGTATCTTATCATGAGGCGGGGCCTGTCCCGACCCTTATAAGATAATGTTTCTTGTCTAGAGGCTTTGTAGACTATGTAAAGTATAGTATGGTCATGTATCGTATCGTAGACATTGTGGCTCCAACGGCCTAGTCATACAACATCTTTTGGCTTGCTAGTTCCATTTATCTTTTGAGGGCATGTTTAGTATAAAAGTAACTTATAATGTTCATAGGTAATGTATTGCTACAGGTTGGTTCTCCCGAGCCTTACCGGCAACGGGTGCCAGTCCGCCTTAATAGGATTTGGGGCGTGACAGAAGTGGTATTAGAGCGGTTTGTCCTAGGGAGTCTACAAAGCCGTGTCTATGTAGAATCATGTTTATCGATGTGTTGTGCACCACATTTATAAACAAGAGGCTACGTGGCATTTAGGAGTTATCACTTCTTTTCATTCTTTAGATCGTGCCATAGAGCAAAATATTATAAGTGTACCATGTCTAATCCCTGAATTATTTTGTACAGTAAGTATGCCAGAGACAAGGAAGAGTAAAGGTAAAGGAAAGGAAGTAGAAGTGGTAGTTGGTATACCCAATCGGGCGAGACGACAGAGTGAGGCTCTAGATGAGTCTCTATCACAGACATCTCCAACCCCTCCATCTGTTGATGCACCAGGAAGTAGTGAAAACCCCCGAGAACCACCTGTTGATGCTTCTGTGCAGGATTTGAGAAATGCAGTTCAACTGTTGACTTGTATAGTTGCTGGCCAAGGTCAAAGACAAGAAGGCCCAGTTGCAGGTGCAGTTGGTGCAGGTAGGGCAGCCAGTACGAGAATACGTGATTTCCTCAACTTAGACCCCCCATCATTCACTGGGACAGATCCAAATGAAGATCCACAAGATTTTATTGATCAGATCCAACACACCTTAGATGTTATGCATGTAAGTGGTTCGGAAGCTGCTGAGTTGGCAATATATAGATTGAAGGGTGTGGCTATACTGTGGTACGAAGCCTGGAAGCATTCCAAAGGCATAGATACATCTCCAACTACTTGGGAGGAGTTCAAAATGGCCTTTCTTGATCATTACTTGCCATTAGAGATCCGAGAGGCCCGTGCAGATCAGTTCCTGAACCTCCATCAGGGGAATATGAGCGTGAGGGAATATAGTCTTAAATTTAATTCTCTGGCCAGGTACGCTCCTAATGTTGTTCCTACTATGGCAGATAGAGTCCATCGGTATGTCGATAGGTTGGATTCATATTTGGTTAGAGATTGTACCATTGCCTCTTTAAATAAAGACATGGATATAGCGAGGATGCAATCTTTTGCACAGAAACTGGAGGATCAGAGACAAAGAAGGAGGGCACAAGAAATAGAAAGGGGGCAATTCAAGAGGGCCAGATCTACAGGACAGTTTACACCACCCCAGGGTGAGTTTAGGCCACGATTTTCTCATAGGCCACCCAGGCCATCATCCTCTTACTCTACAGCTAGTGCTCCACCACCACTTCAAGGGTCTAGAAATGATCAATTTGGGCAGAAAAGTGAGGGCCAAGGTACACGGACAACAGGATATTCGGGAAGCCAGCAAATGCCTCCTAGGCAGCCTTGCAGACAATGTGGGAGATATCATATAGGTGCGTGTCGCAGGGGAACAGATGTTTGTTATTGGTGTGGTATGCCAGGGCATGTAATAAAAGATTGCCCAAGAAGACGCAGGGGTGATATGGCACAACCTACTAGATCAGCTGTTGTATCATCATCATCAGTGCCTCCATCAGGTAGAGGTGAGCAATTTCCCATAGGTCGCGGCAGAGGTATTAGAGGGGCAGCTAGTTCCAGCGTGGCCCAAAATCGCACATATGCTCTAGGGACTCGACAGAACCTGGAAGCTTCACCCGATGTGGTTATAGGTACATTGTCCATCTTCTCACATAAAGTGTATGCATTAATTGACCCTGGTTCTACATTGTCATATATTACTCCATTAGTTGCTGGGAAGCTTGGTAGAACACCTAAATTATTGAATAAACCACTTGCGGTGTCTACACCAACTGGGGAGTCAATTATAGTTAGAAGAGTCTATTGTGATTGCATAGTGACTGTCTGCGACCGAGATACATTAGCTGATCTTATCGAGTTAGAAATGGTAGAATTTGATGTTATAATGGGTATGGATTGGTTGGCTTCTTGCTATGCCACCGTTGACTGCCGAACCAAGAGGATGTACTTTCACTTTCCAAATGAAGCAGTCCTTGAATGGGAAGGCAATATTGGGGCACCAAAAGGGAGGTTTATCTCTTATTTTAAAGCCAGAAAAATGATATCAAAGGGATATATATGTCATCTCGTTAGAGTGAGAGACATGGAGGCAGAATCACCAACTATCCAGTCTGTTCCAATAGTGAATGAATTTATTGATGTCTTTCCTGAGGAACTCCCTGGTTTGCCTCCAGAACGAGAAATAGATTTTGGTATTGACTTATTACCAGGCACCGAGCCTATCTCTATTCCTCCATATAGAATGGCCCCGGCAGAATTACGTGAATTAAAGGAGCAACTGAAAGACTTGTTAGAAAAGGGTTTTATAAGACCTAGTGTATCCCCTTGGGGTGCACCGGTTTTATTTGTGCGTAAAAAGGATGGCACATTGAGGATGTGTATTGACTACCGACAACTGAATAGGGTGACAATTAAGAATAAATATCCCCTCCCCAGAATTGATGACTTGTTTGATCAGTTACAGGGTGCTAAATACTTTTCAAAGATCGATTTGAGATCAGGTTATCATCAGGTGAGAGTGCAGGAAAAAGATATACCTAAGACAGCTTTCCGAACCAGATATGGTCACTTTGAATTTCTTGTTATGTCGTTTGGGCTAACGAATGCACCAGCAGTGTTTATGGATTTGATGAATAGGGTATTCAAGCCTTTCCTGGATGTGTTCGTGATAGTATTTATAGATGATATTCTGGTGTATTCAAGGTCAGAAAAGGACCACGCAAATCATTTACGACTAGTACTACAAGTTCTCCGTGATCGCCGGTTGTATGCTAAGTTTTCCAAATGTGAATTTTGGTTAAAATCAGTGGCATTTTTGGGCCATATTGTATCGGATGAAGGAATAAGGGTGGATTCACAAAAGATAGAGGCTGTGAAAGATTGGCCAAGGCCAACGACACCTACAGAAGTTCGAAGCTTCCTTGGATTGGCAGGTTATTACAGAAGGTTTGTTGAAGGTTTTTCTTCTATGTCTGCACCTCTTACTAAGCTAACTCACAAGGAAACCAAATTCCAATGGAATGATGCATGTGAAAGGAGCTTTCAAGAGTTGAAAAGCAGGCTAACCTCAGCACCTGTGCTAGTGCTTCCAGAAGGCTCAGAGGGATATGCAGTGTATTGTGATGCTTCCGGAGTTGGTTTGGGGTGTGTACTAACACAACATGGTAAGGTGATTGCTTATGCCTCGAGACAATTGAGACCACACGAGAAAAACTACCCAACACATGATCTTGAGCTAGCAGCGGTTGTATTTGCTTTAAAGATATGGCGCCACTATTTGTATGGGGTGCACGTGGACATATATACAGATCATAAGAGTTTACAGTATATTTTCAAACAGAAAGATCTAAATTTGAGGCAGCGGAGGTGGCTAGAGTTAATAAAGGATTATGATATTGATATATTATACCATCCAGGGAAAGCAAATGTGGTGGCTGATGCTCTAAGTCGTAAGACACTCATGGGTACCAGTGATCAGAAAGGGGTAAAGCAAGGCATGGCTAAGGATCTGCGTCAACTAGCCAATCTGGGTGTTCGTCTACTCGAAACTCCAAGAAAGGACATTATTGTACATAATGCTGCCGATTCTTCATTGATAAGGGAAGTGAAAGAAAAACAGTATTATGATCCTATTCTACAATGCCTTAAGGAGAAAGTAAGTCAAGGTATAATGAAGGAGTTTAGGCTTACACAAGATGGAGTACTTTATTGCCAAAATAGATTGTGTGTTCCTGATGTTAACAGACTCAGAAAGAGAATAATGGAAGAAGCCCATCATTCAAGATATTCCATCCACCCAGGATCTACTAAGATGTATCATGACCTAAAGGGAGTGTTTTGGTGGGGAGGCATGAAAAAGGACCTTGCAGAGTTTGTGGCTCAATGTCCTACTTGTCAACAAGTCAAAGTAGAGCACCAAAAGCCAGGTGGTTACATGCAATGTATAGAGATTCCAACTTGGAAGTGGGATATGACTAATATGGATTTTGTAACTGGTTTGCCTCGTTCAGTTAATAAGTTTGACTCCATATGGGTGATAGTTGATAGACTCACGAAGTCAGCGCACTTCCTGCCAGTTAGAAGTGATTATACAGCTGAAGAATATGCCAAATTATACCTCAAAGAGATAGTTAGGCTACATGGGGTCCCACTCTCTATTATATCTGATCGAGGAGCTCAATTCACGGCAAAATTTTGGAAGTCCTTTCAAAGGAATTTAGGGACGCAAGTGAATTTGAGTACAGCCTTCCATCCCCAAACAGACGGCCAGGCAGAGCGTACTATTCAAACACTTGAGGATATGTTGCGAACCTGTGCATTAGATTTTAAAGGTAGCTGGGTAGAACACTTGCCCCTTATTGAATCTGCCTATAATAACAGCTACCATTCGAGCATCAAGATGGCGCCTTACGAAGCTTTGTATGGGAGGAAATGTAGGTTACCAATTGGTTGGTTCGAAGTGGGTGAAACCACCTTGCTCGGGCCAGATTTAGTCCAACAAGCCATGGAAAAAGTTAAGGTGATACAACAACGACTAAAAACAGCCCAAAGTCGTCATAAATCATATGCAGATATGCGGAGAAGAGGGCTGGAATTCTCTATTGGAGATTGGGTATTTTTAAAGGTATCACCGATGAAAGGAGTTATGAGATTTGGTAAGAAAGGGAAACTAAGCCCACGTTACATAGGGCCATATAAGATTACTAAGAGGGTCGGACAAGTTGCATATGAATTAGAGCTACCCCAGGAACTTTCAATGGTTCATCCAGTGGTTCATGTGTCAATGCTTCGAAAATGCATAGGTGACCCCTCTCGTATCACTCCTATAGAAGATGTACAGGTCACAGAGGATCTTACTTATGAAGAGGTACCGGTTGCTATTCTAGATCGCCAAATTAAAAAGTTAAGGAACAAAGAAATTGCATCAGTAAAGGTACTCTGGAGAAACAACCAAGTAGAAGAAATAACGTGGGAACCGGAGGAAGTAATGATATCCAAATACCCTCATCTATTTGAAGACAAGGAGGGACTAAAAGATACAGAGGAGGAACATTAATAGGTATGTGTTTGAATACTAGTTATGTTATTAACAGTTGTGTGACCAGAAATTCAAACCTGCCTAGACTATACAGTTATGTTAACATTCGGGACGAATGTTCCTAAGGGGGGGAGGATGTAACACCCCACATTTTGCATGTACTAGTAATGTTCACATAAAATGACATACGACTTGATTTAATTACTACCAAAACTTTTTTTTTCAAGTGTTCAAGTGTTAGATTGGGGCACTATATGGAAGTCTATTTAGAGACTGTGGCCTTAAACGGAGAAAATCATTGACGTGCTTATGGAACTTAGGAAGCTAGCAGGTGAGTCACCTGTGTGGTTGGCTTAAAAAAAAAATGTATATATACATGAGGGAGAATAATTCATTCATAAGTGAACTCACTTGAAGTCTAGACGTTAGTAAAAAGAAAGGGGAACGAAGACAAGGCTTAACGCCGAAACTTTCCAAGTCTTGCGACAAACGAAGCCCAAGTTAGGGAGGCTATTAAAGCCAATGGTTTAGCATTATATTGGGCCAAGATGTTCAGCCTTTGCGAAATGCGATACTTGCTGTGAATTGCAGAATCCCGTGAACCATCGAGTATTTGAACGCAAGTTGTGCTCGAAGCCATTAGGCCGAGGGCACGTCTGCCTGGGCGTCACGCATCACGTCGCCCCCTCGCATCGTGCCTCAATCACGGGGCACATTGTCGTCGCGGGGCGGATACTGGCCTCCTGTGTGCCTCGAGCTCGCGGCTGGCCTAAATGCGAGTCCATGTCGACAGACGTCGCGGCAAGTGGTGCTTGCAACTCAACTCTCTTTGCCGTCGCGGCTACGGCCCGTCGCGCGTTCGGACTCCAGGACCCCTTCGCGCTCAGGCGCTCCGACCGCGACCCCAGGTCAGGCAGGATTACCCGTTGATTTTAAGCATATCAATAAGCGGAGGAAAATAAACTTACAAGGATTCCCTTAGCAACGGCGAGCGAATCGGGAATAGCCCAGCCCTAGAATCAAGAATAGCCCAGCCTTAGAATCGGGCAGCTCCATAGTCCGAATTGTAGTTTGGAGAAGCGTCCTCAGCGGCGGACCGGGCCCAAGTCCCCGGGAAGGGGGCGCCGGAGAGGGTGAGAGCCCCGACGTACCCGGACCCGTCGCACCACGAGGCGCTGTCTACGAGTCGGGTTGTTTTGAAATGCATCCCAAATCGGGCGATGAATTCCATCCAAGGCTAAATACGGGCGAGAGACCGTTAGCGAACAAGTACCGCAAGGGAAAGATGAAAAGGACTTTGAAAAGAGAGTCAAAGAGTGCTTGAAATTGTCGGGAGGGAAGCGGATGGGGGCCGGCGATGCGCCCCGGTCGTATGTGGAACGGCGACTAGCCGGTACACCGATCGACCCGGGGCATGGACCAGCGTGGATTAGGGGTGCGGCCAAAGCCCGGGCTCTCGATACGCTCATGGAATGTCGTCTCCTCGATTGTGGCAGGCAGCGTGCGCCTCTGGCGTTCTTCAGCATCTGCGCGCTCCAGACGCTGGCCTTTGGGCTCCCCATTCGACCCGTCTTGAAAAACGGACCAAGGAGTCTGACATGTGTGCGAGTTAACGGGCGAGTAAACCCGTAAGGTGCAAGGAAGCTGATTGGTGGGATCCCCCCGAGGGGTGAACCGCCGACAGACCTTGATATTCTGAGAAGGGTTCGAGTGTGAGCATACCTGTCGGGACCCGAAAGATGGTGAACTATGCCTGAGCGGGGCGAAGCCAGAGGAAACTCTGGTGGAGGCCCGCAACGATACTAACGTGCAAATCATACATCTGACTTGGGTATAGGGGCGAAAGACTAATCGAACCGTCTAGTAGTTGGTTCTGCAACACCCCACATTTTGCATGTACTAGTAATGTTCACATAAAATGACATACGACTTGATTTAATTACTACCAAAACTTTTTTTTTCAAGTGTTCAAGTGTTAGATTGGGGCACTATATGGAAGTCTATTTAGAGACTGTGGCCTTAAACGGAGAAAATCATTGACGTGCTTATGGAACTTAGGAAGCTAGCAGGTGAGTCACCTGTGTGGTTGGCTAAAAAAAAAATGTATATATACATGAGGGAGAATAATTCATTCATAAGTGAACTCACTTGAAGTCTAGACGTTAGTAAAAAGAAAGGGGAACGAAGACAAGGCTTAACGCCGAAACTTTCCAAGTCTTGCGACAAACGAAGCCCAAGTTAGGGAGGCTATTAAAGCCAATGGTTTAGCATTATATTGGGCCAAGATTTTCAGCCCAAGATTTTTATATAATAGGCCCAACTACATTCATTCACTACTAACAAAATTGGGCCCAAACAAAGTGCAAGCAAGATTAAGGAAAATGGGCCACTAAAGCCCATTGATTTAGAGATCCAAAAGGCCCAAGTGAAAGGGGAAAATTGGTCATTGACCAACTTGAGTTAATCAGTTGCAAATATTAGGAGAAAGTCGGTCTAAGGCCCCTTTAAAAAGGGACCAAAACCGAGCTCCTTAGGTTAACTAGTAGGAGACCAAAACAATTTCAGCTTTTCTCTCTAAGTTTCTCTTGGCATTTCTTCACCTTGGAAGGCAACCAAAGGCTACTTTTTGAGTTCTTGAATTATACTTACACCTTGGGAGTTAAGGTATGTAAAAAATAACCATATACTTGATATGAATTTTCCATGGAAAACAAGATAAGTTGGCTGGTATACTGTGCAGGAATTTCTGGACAGCTTGTGTCCTGAAAGTTGTTGTTTGATTTTCTTGGCTTTGGAACGATTCTTACCCTGATTTTTGACTTTGATATGATATAAAGTTGAGGTTATTAATATGTTATAGTGTGTATATGGTTGCCAAGGTTGCTGGACTGTTTTCCTAGTTCTTTGGAAACAAGTATCCTTATATGATCTTATGTGCTTCCAAAATGGTATTGGACTGTTTTGATGAGGGGGCTGATGTTTCACGTTTCCCCCCCTGTGTTTTGAGCTATTTTGTGACTGTGTTAAGGTTTATTTGATGTATATATATGTTGGGAGCATCTGGTTCAAAGTTGGGACAAGTATGAATTGTTAACGACGAAATGTAGGGAGACGACGAGATGTTGTGCTTCTTAGTTGAGCATTTTGTAAAATGGTTCTGTGTTGTAGTTATGGACTGTTGCCAGCATGTTGTAGAGCTGATATAGGCTGTGTACATCATGTATAGGATAATGTGTACTGGTTGAAGACAGTTAGAATTGAGAAAGTCGGAATAACACCATTGAGTCGATGGTTATACGTTTGTTGCCAAAGTGTTGTGTTTTGTGAGATTGGGCTGTCCAGATGCATTGATTAGCTGCTAATACTAGATTTAAAACATGATATTGTAGATAAATAGTTGGAAGAAAAGAAGTCATTTCGAGGTAAAAACAAGTTGATATGTCGAGGTATGTAAGGCTATTCGATCTCTTATTATTTGGCATGGAATCCAAAGTCTTTATTGGCACATAGAGATCTTTACAAACTTCGATATAACCACTCCACTCTTTCACATGTATTTGTGTGTCCAGATTCGAGCCTTGTCACTGCTGCATACATACATTGGACACCATGACATATGAGTCTTCTTTTTAGCAAAATAAAGTTCATACGTTGTTTATGTCCTACATGTTTCACTAATTGTATAACCCACTCTTTTCATTGTGATATGATGTTACATGGTCACATACTTGTCACTTGTCATGCTTATAGTCTTATAGCTCAAATTTTACGACCACCAAAGATTCATATCAAAAGTAATAAGAAGATATATGTATACAGTTGCTTCTGTTGGGTGGTATCCCAGGGGTGAAAGAATCACCTAGCATGGGTCAATCCCAGTATTACAGGGGGTATCCCAGGGGTGAAAGGAAAGCCTAGCATGGGTCGATCCTGATATAGATTTACCACTGATCAGCTGGTCATTTGTATTACATGATGTGCACAGATTATACAAGTGATAAGAGTAAAGTAACATAATTGTTATAAGATGCATGACTCCACAATATTCATAAAGGTGGTCTTTTACCTTACAGCAGTGTATGGTTTCATTTGAGCTTTTATCTCATATATAGTACATGTTGCCTTACATATTCAGTACATTATTTCGTACTGACGTCCCTGTTGGGGGACCTGCATTCCATGCTGCAGGTGCAGAAGCTAATAAACCTCCCCAGTAAGAGTACAGGATATCAACTGCAGTCACTGAGCTCCAGGTTGCTTCGGGGCTTTGAGTCTTATCATATCTTTTTGCGTTGTATAGTATCTTATCATGAGGCGGGGCCTGTCCCGACCCTTATAAGATAATGTTTCTTGTCTAGAGGCTTTGTAGACTATGTAAACTATAGTATGGTCATGTATCGTATCGTAGACATTGTGGCTCCAACGGCCTAGTCATACAACATCTTTTGGCTTGCTAGTTCCATTTATCTTTTGAGGGCATGTTTAGTATAAAAGTAACTTATAATGTTCATAGGTAATGTATTGCTACAGGTTGGTTCTCCCGAGCCTTACCGGCAACGGGTGCCAGTCCGCCTTAATAGGATTTGGGGCGTGACAGAAGTGGTATCAGAGCGGTTTGTCCTAGGGAGTCTACAAAGCCGTGTCTATGTAGAATCATGTTTATCGATGTGTTGTGCACCACATTTATAAACAAGAGGCTACGTGGCATTTAGGAGTTATCACTTCTTTTCATTCTTTAGATCGTGCCATAGAGCCAAATATTATAAGTGTACCATGTCTAATCCCTGAATTATTTTGTACAGTAAGTATGCCAGAGACAAGGAAGAGTAAAGGTAAAGGAAAGGAAGTAGAAGTGGTAGTTGGTATACCCAATCGGGCGAGACGACAGAGTGAGGCTCTAGATGAGTCTCTATCACAGACATCTCCAACCCCTCCATCTGTTGATGCACCAGGAAGTAGTGAAAACCCCCGAGAACCACCTGTTGATGCTTCTGTGCAGGATTTGAGAAATGCAGTTCAACTGTTGACTTGTATAGTTGCTGGCCAAGGTCAAAGACAAGAAGGCCCAGTTGCAGGTGCAGTTGGTGCAGGTAGGGCAGCCAGTACGAGAATACGTGATTTCCTCAACTTAGACCCCCCATCATTCACTGGGACAGATCCAAATGAAGATCCACAAGATTTTATTGATCAGATCCAACGCACCTTAGATGTTATGCATGTAAGTGGTTCGGAAGCTGCTGAGTTGGCAATATATAGATTGAAGGGTGTGGCTATACTGTGGTACGAAGCCTGGAAGCATTCCAAAGGCATAGATACATCTCCAACTACTTGGGAGGAGTTCAAAATGGCCTTTCTTGATCATTACTTGCCATTAGAGATCCGAGAGGCCCGTGCAGATCAGTTCCTGAACCTCCATCAGGGGAATATGAGCGTGAGGGAATATAGTCTTAAATTTAATTCTCTGGCCAGGTATGCTCCTAATGTTGTTCCTACTATGGCAGATAGAGTCCATCGGTATGTCGATAGGTTGGATTCATATTTGGTTAGAGATTGTACCATTGCCTCTTTAAATAAAGACATGGATATAGCGAGGATGCAAGCTTTTGCACAGAAACTGGAGGATCAGAGACAAAGAAGGAGGGCACAAGAAATAGAAAGGGGGCAATTCAAGAGGGCCAGATCTACAGGACAGTTTACACCACCCCAGGGTGAGTTTAGGCCACGATTTTCTCATAGGCCACCCAGGCCATCATCCTCTTATTCTACAGCTAGTGCTCCACCACCACTTCAAGGGTCTAGAAATGATCAATTTGGGCAGAGAAGTGAGGGCCAAGGTACACGGACAACAGGATATTCGGGAAGCCAGCAAATGCCTCCTAGGCAGCCTTGTAGACAATGTGGGAGATATCATATAGGTGCGTGTCGCAGGGGAACGGATGTTTGTTATTGGTGTGGTATGCCAGGGCATGTAATAAAAGATTGCCCAAGAAGACGCAGGGGTGATATGGCACAACCTACTAGATCAGCTATTGTATCATCATCATCAGTGCCTCCATCAGGTAGAGGTGAGCAATTTCCCATAGGTCGCGGCAGAGGTATTAGAGGGGCAGCTAGTTCCAGCGTGGCCCAAAATCGCACATATGCTCTAGGGACTCGACAGAACCTGGAAGCTTCACCCGATGTGGTTATAGGTACATTGTCCATCTTCTCACATAAAGTGTATGCATTAATTGACCCTGGTTCTACATTGTCATATATTACTCCATTAGTTGCTGGGAAGCTTGGTAGAACACCTAAATTATTGAATAAACCACTTGCGGTGTCTACATCAACTGGGGAGTCAATTATAGTTAGAAGAGTCTATTGTGACTGCATAGTGACTGTCTGCGACCGAGATACATTAGCTGATCTTATCGAGTTAGAAATGGTAGAATTTGATGTTATAATGGGTATGGATTGGTTGGCTTCTTGCTATGCCACCGTTGACTGCCGAACCAAGAGAGTGTACTTTCTCTTTCCAAATGAAGCAGTCCTTGAATGGGAAGGCAATATTGGGGCACCAAAAGGGAGGTTTATCTCTTATTTTAAAGCCAGAAAAATGATATCAAAGGGATATATATGTCATCTCGTTAGAGTGAGAGACATGGAGGCAGAATCACCAACTATCCAGTCTGTTCCAATAGTGAATGAATTTATTGATGTCTTTCCTGAGGAACTCCCTGGTTTGCCTCCAGAACGAGAAATAGATTTTGGTATTGACTTATTACCAGGCACCGAGCCTATCTCTATTCCTCCATATAGAATGGCCCCGGCAGAATTACGTGAATTAAAGGAGCAACTGAAAGACTTGTTAGAAAAGGGTTTTATAAGACCTAGTGTGTCCCCTTGGGGTGCACCAGTTTTATTTGTGCGTAAAAAGGATGGCACATTGAGGATGTGTATTGACTACCGACAACTGAATAGGGTGACAATTAAGAATAAATATCCCCTCCCCAGAATTGATGACTTGTTTGATCAGTTACAGGGTGCCAAATACTTTTCAAAGATCGATTTGAGATCAGGTTATCATCAGGTGAGAGTGCAGGAAAAAGATATACCTAAGACAGCTTTCCGAACCAGATATGGTCACTTTGAATTTCTTGTTATGTCGTTTGGGCTAACGAATGCACCAGCAGTTTTTATGGATTTGATGAATAGGGTATTCAAGCCTTTCCTGGATGTGTTCGTGATAGTATTTATAGATGATATTCTGGTGTATTCAAGGTCAGAAAAGGACCACGCAAATCATTTACGACTAGTACTAAAAGTTCTCCGTGATCGCCGGTTGTATGCTAAGTTTTCCAAATGTGAATTTTGGTTAAAATCAGCGGCATTTTTGGGCCATATTGTATCGGATGAAGGAATAAGGGTGGATTCACAAAAGATAGAGGCTGTGAAAGATTGGCCAAGGCCAACGATACCTACAGAAGTTCGAAGCTTCCTTGGATTGGCAGGTTATTACAGAAGGTTTGTTGAAGGTTTTTCTTCTATGTCTGCACCTCTTACTAAGTTAACTCACGAGGAAACCAAATTCCAATGGAATGATGCATGTGAAAGGAGCTTCCAAGAGTTGAAAAGCAGGCTAACCTCAGCACCTCTGCTAGTGCTTCCAGAAGGCTCAGAGGGATATGCAGTGTATTGTGATGCTTCCGGAGTTGGTTTGGGGTGTGTACTAACACAACATGGTAAGGTGATTGCTTATGCCTCGAGACAATTGAGACCACACGAGAAAAACTACCCAACACATGATCTTGAGCTAGCAGCGGTTGTATTTGCTTTAAAGATATGGCGCCACTATTTGTATGGGGTGCACGTGGACATATATACAGATCATAAGAGTTTACAGTATATTTTCAAGCAGAAAGATCTAAATTTGAGGCAGCGGAGGTGGCTAGAGTTAATAAAGGATTATGATATTGATATATTATACCATCCAGGGAAAGCAAATGTGGTGGCTGATGCTCTAAGTCGTAAGACACTCATGGGTACCAGTGATCAGAAAGGGGTAAAGCAAGGCATGGCTAAGGATCTGCGTCAACTAGCCAATCTGGGTGTTCGTCTACTCGAAACTCCAAGAAAGGACATTATTGTACATAATGCTGCCGATTCTTCATTGATAAGGGAAGTGAAAGAAAAACAGTATTATGATCCTATTCTACAATGCCTTAAGGAGAAAGTAAGTCAAGGTATAATGAAGGAGTTTAGGCTTACACAAGATGGAGTACTTTATTGCCAAAATAGATTGTGTGTTCCTGATGTTAACAGACTCAGAAAGAGAATAATGGAAGAAGCCCATCATTCAAGATATTCCATCCACCCAGGATCTACTAAGATGTATCATGACCTAAAGGGAGTGTTTTGGTGGGGAGGCATGAAAAAGGACCTTGCAGAGTTTGTGGCTCAATGTCCTACTTGTCAACAAGTCAAAGTAGAGCACCAAAAGCCAGGTGGTTACATGCAATGTATAGAGATTCCAACTTGGAAGTGGGATATGACTAATATGGATTTTGTAACTGGTTTGCCTCGTTCAGTTAATAAGTTTGACTCCATATGGGTGATAGTTGATAGACTCACGAAGTCGGCGCACTTCCTGCCAGTTAGAAGTGATTATACAGCTGAAGCATATGCCAAATTATACCTCAAAGAGATAGTTAGGCTACATGGGGTCCCACTCTCTATTATATCTGATCGAGGAGCTCAATTCACGGCAAAATTTTGGAAGTCCTTTCAAAGGAGTTTAGGGACGCAAGTGAATTTGAGTACAGCCTTCCATCCCCAAACAGACGGCCAGGCAGAGCGTACTATTCAAACACTTGAGGATATGTTGCGAACCTGTGCGTTAGATTTTAAAGGTAGCTGGGTAGAACACTTGCCCCTTATTGAATTTGCCTATAATAACAGCTACCATTCGAGCATCAAGATGGCGCCTTACGAAGCTTTGTATGGGAGGAAATGTAGGTCACCAATTGGTTGGTTCGAAGTGGGTGAAACCACCTTGCTCGGGCCAGATTTAGTCCAACAAGCCATGGAAAAAGTTAAGGTGATACAACAACGGCTAAAAACAGCCAAAAGTCGTCATAAATCATATGCAGATATGCGGAGAAGAGGGCTGGAATTCTCTATTGGAGATTGGGTATTTTTAAAGGTATCACCGATGAAAGGGGTTATGAGATTTGGTAAGAAAGGGAAACTAAGCCCACGTTACATAGGGCCATATAAGATTACTAAGAGGGTCGGACAAGTTGCATATGAATTAGAGCTACCCCAGGAACTTTCAATGGTTCATCCAGTGTTTCATGTGTCAATGCTTCGAAAATGCATAGGTGACCCCTCTCGTATCACTCCTATAGAAGATGTACAGGTCACAGAGGATCTTACTTATGAAGAGGTACCGGTTGCTATTCTAGATCGCCAAATTAAAAAGTTAAGGAACAAAGAAATTGCATCAGTAAAGGTACTCTGGAGAAACAACCAAGTAGAAGAAATAACGTGGGAACCGGAGGAAGTAATGACATCCAAATACCCTCATCTATTTGAAGACAAGGAGGGACCAAAAGATACAGAGGAGGAACATTAATAGGTATGTGTTTGAATACTAGTTATGTTATTAACAGTTGTGTGATCTGAAATTCAAACCTGCCTAGACTATACAGTTATGTTAACATTCGGGACCAATGTTCCTAAGGGGGGGAGGATGTAACACCCCACATTTTACATGTACTAGTAATGTTCACATAAAATGACATACGACTTGATTTAATTACTACCAAAACTTTTTTTCAAGTGTTCAAGTGTTAGATTGGGGCACTATATGGAAGTCTATTTAGAGACTGTGGCCTTAAACGGAGAAAATCATTGACGTGCTTATGGAACTTAGGAAGCTAGCAGGTGAGTCACCTGTGTGGTTGGCTTAAAAAAAATGTATATATACATGAGGGAGAATAATTCATTCATAAGTGAACTCACTTGAAGTCTAGACGTTAGTAAAAAGAAAGGGGAACGAAGACAAGGCTTAACGCCGAAACTTTCCAAGTCTTGCGACAAACGAAGCCCAAGTTAGGGAGGCTATTAAAGCCAATGGTTTAGAATTATATTGGGCCAAGATGTTCAGCCCAAGATTTTTATATAATAGGCCCAACTACATTCATTCACTACTAACAAAATTGGGCCCAAACAAAGTGCAAGAAAGATTAAGGAAAATGGGCCACTAAAGCCCATTGATTTAGAGATCCAAAAGGCCCAAGTGAAAGGGGAAAATTGGTCATTGACCAACTTGAGTTAATCAGTTGCAAATATTAGGAGAAAGTCGGTCTAAGGCCCCTTTAAAAAGGGACCAAAACCGAGCTCCTTAGGTTAACTAGTAGGAGACCAAAAAAATTTTCAGCTTTTCTCTCTAAGTTTCTCTTGGCATTTCTTCACCTTGGAAGGCAACCAAAGGCTACTTTTTGAGTTCTTGAATTAGACTTACACCTTGGGAGTTAAGTTATGTAAAAATAACCATATACTTGATATGAATTTTCCATGGAAAACAAGATAAGTTGGCTGGTGTACTGTGCAGGAATTTCTGGACAGCTTGTGTCCTGAAAGTTGTTGTTTGATTTTCTTGGCTTTGGAACGATTCTTACCCTGATTTTTGACTTTGATATGATATATAGTTGAGGTTATTAATATGTTATAGTGTGTATATGGTTGCCAAGGTTGCTGGACTGTTTTGCTAGTTCTTTGGAAACAAGTATCCTTATATGATCTTATGTGCTTCCAAAATGGTATTGGACTGTTTTGATGAGGGGGCTGATGTTTCACGTTTCCCCCCCTGTGTTTTGAGTTATTTTGTGACTGTGTTAAGGTTTATTTGATGTATATATATGTTGGGAGCATCTGGTTCAAAGTTGGGACAAGTATGAATTGTTAACGACGTAATGTAGGGAGACGACGAGATGTTGTGCTTCTTAGTTGAGCGTTTTGTAAAATGGTTCTGTGTTGTAGTTATGGACTGTTGCCAGCATGTTGTAGAGCTGATATAGGCTGTGTACATCATGTATATGATAATGTGTACTGGTTGAAGACAGTTAGAATTGAGAAAGTCGGAATAACACCATTGAGTCGATGGTTATACGTTTGTTGCCAAAGTGTTGTGTTTTGTGAGATTGGGCTGTCCAGATGCATTGATTAGCTGCTAATACTAGCTTTAAAACATGATATTGTAGATAAATAGTTGGAAGAAAAGAAGTCATTTCGAGGTATAAACAAGTTGATATGTCGAGGTATGTAAGGCTATTCGATCTCTTATTATTTGGCATGGAATCCAAAGTCTTTATTGGCACATAGAGATCTTTACAAACTTCGATATAACCACTCCACTCTTTCACATGTATTTGTGTGTCCAGATTTGAGCATTGTCACTGCTGCATACATACATTGGATACCATGACATATGAGTCTTCTTTTTAGCTAAATAAAGT
>CM061556.1:258890028-258897528 GCA_030864225.1 Capsicum baccatum var. pendulum
AGGCACTGTGGCACCATGGCGCCATGGCACTGTGGCACCATGGCACCATGGCACCAAGGCACCGTGGCGCCATGTCACCAAGGCACCAAGGCACCATGGCGCCATGGCACCTAGGCACCTTGGCGCCATGGCACCTTGCATACTCATTTTTCTACATATCCGCTCTAATTTTTTTATTTTAAATATATTTCGATGTTACCTCATATGTCGTGGCAGTTTTCGTAATGTCCCGTCGCCTTCTTTTCAAATTTTTATTTAATATCCTTAAATTTAAATATTTTATATCGTTACGTCATTCGTACAAATGCGCACTCATTTGTTGGTTTAAGGCTACTTCATTCTGATATGCATATTTTGGGGTTGTCACTTATCCGTTGCATTTTGGGCGATTTTCCTAATGACCCCACGTTATTTTTATATTTTTTTAAAATTTTTATTTAATATTCTTAAATTTATATATTTTATATCGTTACGTTATACGTAAAAATATGCACTCGATTGTTGGTTTAAGGTTAGTTCATGCGCTGAGAATATTTTCCTAATTGTTTCATATTTTTATAGATATTTTTTCTATTTTTGATTTATTTTTACATATTTTTTGTGTAACACCCCACATTTTACATGTACTATTAATGTTCACATAAAATGACATACGACTTGATTTAATTACTACCAAAATATTTTTTCAAGTGTTCTAGTGTTAGATTGGGGCACTATATGGAAGTCTATTTAGAGATTGTGGCCTTAAACGGAGAAAATCATTGACGTGCTTATGGAACTTAGGAAGCTAGCAGGTGAGTCACCTGTGTGGTTGGATTAAAAAAAAATGTATATATACATGAGGGAGAATAATTCATTCATAAGTGAACTCACTTGAAGTCTAGACGTTAGTAAAAAGAAAGGGGAACGAAGACAAGGCTTAACGCCGAAACTTTCCAAGTCTTGTGACAAACGAAGCCCAAGTTAGGGAGGCTATTAAAGCCAATGGTTTAGCATTATATTGGGCCAAGATGTTCAGCCCAAGATTTTTATATAATATGCCCAACTACATTCATTCACTACTAACAAAATTGGGCCCAAACAAAGTGCAAGAAAGATTAAGGAAAATGGGCCACTAAAGCCCATTGATTTAGAGATCCAAAAGGCCCAAGTGATAGGGGAAAATTAGTCATTGACCAACTTGAGTTAATCAGTTGCAAATATCAGGAGAAAGTCGGTCTAAGGCCTCCTTAAAAAGGGACCAAAACCGAGCTCCTTAGGTTAACTAGTAGAAGACCAAAAATTTCAGCTTTTCTCTCTAAGTTTCTCTTGGCATTTCTTCACCTTGGAAGGCAACCAAAGGCTACTTTTTGAGTTCTTGAATTAGACCTACACCTTGGGAGTTAAGGTATGTAAAAATAACCATATACTTGATATGAATTTTCCATGGAAAACAAGATAAGTTGGCTGGTGTACTGTGCAGGAATTTCTGGACAGCTTGTGTCCTGAAAGTTGTTGTTTGATTTTCTTGGCTTTGGAACGATTCTTACCCTGATTTTTGACTTTGATATGATATAAAGTTGAGGTTATTAATATGTTATAGTGTGTATATGGTTACCAAGGTTGCTGGACTGTTTTGCTAGTTCTTTGGAAACAAGTATCCTTATATGATCTTATCTGCGTCAACTAGCCAATCTGGGTGTTCGTCTACTCGAAACTCCAAGAAAGGACATTATTGTACATAATGCTACCAATCCTTCATTGATAAGGGAAGTGAAAGAAAAACAGTATTATGATCCTATTCTACAATGCCTTAAGGAGAAAGTAAGTCAAGGTATAATGAAGGAGTTTAGGCTTACACAAGATGGAGTACTTTATTGCCAAAATAGATTGTGTGTTCCTGATGTTAATAGACTCAGAAGGAGAATAATGGAAGAAGCCCATCATTCAAGATATTCCATCCACCCAGGATCTACTAAGATGTATCATGACCTAAAGGGAGTGTTTTGGTGGGGAGGCATGAAAAAGGACCTTGCAGAGTTTGTGGCTCAATGTCCTACTTGTCAACAAGTCAAAGTAGAGCACCAAAAGCCAGGTGGTTACATGCAGTTTATAGAGATTCCAACTTGGAAGTGGGATATGACTAATATGGATTTTGTAACTGGTTTGCCTCGTTCAGTTAATAAGTTTGACTCCATATGGGTGATAGTTGATAGATTCACGAAGTCAGCGCACTTCCTGCCAGTTAGAAGTGATTATACAGCTGAAGAATATGCCAAATTATACCTCAAAGAGATAGTTAGGCTACATGGGGTCCCACTCTCTATTATATCTGATCGAGGAGATCAATTCACGGCAAAATTTTGGAAGTCCTTTCAAAGGAGTTTAGGGACGCAAGTGAATTTGAGTACAGCCTTCCATCCCCAAACAGACGGCCAAGCAGAGCGTACTATTCAAACACTTGAGGATATGTTGCGAACCTGTGCATTAGATTTTAAAGGTATCTGGGTAGAACACTTGCCCCTTATTGAATTTGCCTATAATAACAGCTACCATTCGAGCATCAAGATGGCGCCTTACGAAGCTTTGTATGGGAGGAAATGTAGGTCACCAATTGGTTGGTTCGAAGTGGGTGAAACCACCTTGCTCGGGCCAGATTTAGTCCAACAAGCCATGGAAAAAGTTAAGGTGATACAACAACGGCTAAAAACAGCCCAAAATCGTCATAAATCATATGCAGATATGCGGAGAAGAGGGATGGAATTCTCTATTGGAGATTGGGTATTTTTAAAGGTATCACCGATGAAAGGGGTTATGAGATTTGGTAAGAAAGGGAAACTAAGCCCACGTTACATAGGGCCATATAAGATTACTAAGAGGGTCGGACAAGTTGCATATGAATTAGAGCTACCCCAGGAACTTTCAATGGTTCATCCAGTGTTTCATGTGTCAATGCTTCGAAAATGCATAGGTGACCCCTCTCGTATCACTCCTATAGAAGATGTACAGGTCACAGAGGATCTTACATATGAAGAGGTACCGGTTGCTATTCTAGATCGACAAATTAAAAAGTTAAGGAACAAAGAAATGGCATCAGTAAAGGTACTCTGGAGAAACAACCAAGTAGAAGAAATAACGTGGGAACCGGAGGAAGTAATGACATCCAAATACCCTCATCTATTTGAAGACAAGGAGGGACCAAAAGATACAGAGGAGGAACAGTAATAGGTATGTGTTTGAATACTAGTTATGTTATTAACAGTTGTGTGACCATAAATTCAAACCTGCCTAGACTATACAGTTATGTTAACATTCGGGACGAATATTCCTAAGGGGGGGAGGATGTAACACCCCACATTTTACATGTACTAGTAATGTTCACATAAAATGACATACAACTTTATTTAATTACTACCAAAAATTTTTTCAAGTGTTCAAGTGTTAGATTGGGGCACTATATGGAAGTCTATTTAGAGATTGTGGCCTTAAACGGAGAAAATCATTGACGTGCTTATGGAACTTAGGAAGCTAGCAGGTGAGTCACCTGTGTGGTTGGATTAAAAAAAAATGTATATATACATGAGGGAGAATAATTCATTCATAAGTGAACTCACTTGAAGTCTAGACGTTAGTAAAAAGAAAGGGGAACGAAGACAAGGCTTAACGCCGAAACTTTCCAAGTCTTGTGACAAACGAAGCCCAAGTTAGGGAGACTATTAAAGCCAATGGTTTAGCATTATATTGGGCCAAGATGTTCAGCCCAAGATTTTTATATAATATGCCCAACTACATTCATTCACTACTAACAACATTGGGCCCAAACAAAGTGCAAGAAAGATTAAGGAAAATGGGCCACTAAAGCCCATTGATTTAGAGATCCAAAAGGCCCAAGTGAAAGGGGAAAATTAGTCATTGACCAACTTGAGTTAATCAGTTTCAAATATCAGGAGAAAGTCGGTCTAAGGCCTCCTTAAAAAGGGACCAAAATCGAGCTCCTTAGGTTAACTAGTAGAAGACCAAAAATTTCAGCTTTTCTCTCTAAGTTTCTCTTGGCATTTCTTCACCTTGGAAGGCAACCAAAGGCTACTTTTTGAGTTCTTGAATTAGACCTACACCTTGGGAGCTAAGGTATGTAAACATAACCATATACTTGATATGAATTTTCCGTGGAAAACAAGATAAGTTGGCTGGTGTACTGTGCATGAATTTCTGGACAGCTTGTGTCCTGAAAGTTGTTGTTTGATTTTCTTGGCTTTGGAACGATTCTTACCCTGATTTTTGACTTTGATATGATATAAAGTTGATGTTATTAATATGTTATAGTGTGTATATGGTTGCCAAGGTTGCTGGACTGTTTTGCTAGTTCTTTGGAAACAAGCATCCTTATATGATCTTATGTGCTTCCAAAATGGTATTGGACTGTTTTGATGAGGGGGCTGATGTTTCACGTTTCCCCCCTGTGTTTTGAGCTATTTTGTGACTATTTTAAGGTTTATTTGATGTATATATATGTTGGGAGCATCTGGTTCAAAGTTGGGACAAGTATGAATTGTTAACGACGAAATGTAGGGAGACGACGAGATGTTGTGCTTCTTAGTTGAGCGTTTTGTAAAATGGTTCTGTATTGTAGTTATGGACTGTTGCCAGAATGTTGTAGAGCTGATATAGGCTGTTTACATCATGTATATGATAATGTGTACTGGTTGAAGACAGTTAGAATTGAGAAAGTCGGAATAACACCATTGAGTCGATGGTTATACGTTTGTTGCCAAAGTGTTGTGTTTTGTGAGATTGGGCTGTCCAGATGCATTGATTAGCTGCTAATACTAGATTTAAAACATGATATTGTATATAAATAGTTGGAAGAAAAGAAGTCATTTCGAGGTAAAAACAAGTTGATATGTCGAGGTATGTAAGGCTATTCGATCTCTTATTATTTGGCATGGAATCCAAAGTCTTTATTGGCACATAGAGATCTTTACAAACTTCGATATAACCACTCCACTCTCTCACATGTATTTGTGTGTCCAGATTCAAGCATTGTCACTTCTGCATACATACATTGGATACCATGACATATGAGTCTTCTTTTTAGCTAAATAAAGTTCATACGTTGTTTATGTACTACATGTTTCACTAATTGTATAACCCGCTCTTTTCATTGTGATATGATGTTACATGGTCACATACTTGTCATTTGTCATGCTTATAGTCTTATAGCTCAAATGTTATGATCACCAAAGATTCATCTCAAAAGTAATAAGAAGATATATGTATACAGTTGTTTCTGTTGGGTGGTATCCCAGGGGTGAAAGAATCACCTAGCATGGGTCAATCCCAGTATTACAGGGTGTATCCCAGGGGTGAAAGGAAAGCCTAGCATGGGTCGATCCTGATATAGATTTACCACTGATCAGCTGGTCATTTGTATTACATGATGTGCACAGATTATACAAGTGATAAGAGTAAAGTAACATAATTGTTATAAGATGCATGACTCCACAATATTCATAAAGGTGGTCTTTCACCCTACAGCAGTGTATGGTTTCATTTGAGCTTTTATCTCATATGTAGTACATGTTGCCTTACATATTCAGTACATTATTTCGTACTGACGTCCCTGTTGGGGGACCTGCATTCCATGCTGCAGGTGCAGAAGCTAATAAACCTCCCCAGTAAGAGTACAGGATATCAACTGCAGTCACTGAGCTCCAGGTTGCTTCGGGGCTTTGAGTCTTATCATATCTTTTTGCATTGTATAGTATCTTATCATGAGGCGGGGCCTGTCCCGACCCTTATAAGATAATGTTTCTTTTCTAGAGGCTTCGTAGACTAGTAAGGATTGACAGACTGAGAGCTCTTTCTTGATTCTATGGGTGGTGGTGCATGGCCGTTCATAGTTGGTGGAGAGATTTGTATGGTTAATTCCGTTAACGAACAAGACCTCAGCCTGCTAACTTACTATGCGGAGGTATCCCTTCGCGGCCAGCTTCTTAGAGGGACTACGACCTTTTAGGCCGCGGAAGTTTGAGGCAATAACAGGACTGTGATGCCCTTAGATGATCTGGGCCGCACGCGCATTACACTGATGTATTCAACGAGTCTAAAACCTTGGCCGACAGGCTCGGGTAATCTTTGAAATTTCATCGTGATGGGGACAGATCATTGAAATTGTTGGTCTTCAACGAGGAGTTCCTAGTAAGCGCGAGTCATCAGCTCGCGTTGACTATGTCCCTGCCCTTTGTACACACCGCCCGTCACTCCTACCGATTGAATGATCCGGTAAAATGTTCGGATCGCGTCGACGTGGGTGGTTCGCTGCCCGCGACGTCGCGAGAAGTCCATTGAACCTTATCATTTAGAGGAAGGAGAAGTCGTAACAAGGTTTCCGTAGGTGAACCTGCGGAAGGATCATTGTCGAAACCTACACAGCAGAACGACCCCGCGAACGTGTTTAACAGCTGGGGAGTCCGCGCGGGCGGGGTGCTCCGGCACTCCGCACGAGCGCCTCCCCCCGTCCCCAACGCGCGCGCTGGCGGGCGACCAACGAACCCTAGTGCGGAAAGCGCCAAGGAATACTTGAATCGATAGCCTGCCCCTCGTGCCCCGTCCGCGGCGTGCGTCGGGGGGACCTGTGCTTCTTCTGTAAATGAAAACGACTCTCGGCAACAGAGATCTCGGCCCTCGCATCGATGAAGAACATTGCCAAATGCGATACTTGGTGTGAATTGCAGAATCCCGTGAACCATCAAGTCTTTGAACGCAAGTTAAGCCCGAAGCCATTAGGCCGAGGGCACGTCTGCCTGGGCGTCACGCATCGCATCGGCCCCTCGCATCGTGCCTCAATCACGGGGTGCGTTGTCGTCGTGGGGCGGATACTGGCCTCCCGTGCGCCTCGAGCTTGCGGCTGGCCTAAATGCGAGTCCACGTCGACAGACGTCGCGGCAAGTGGTGGTTGCAACTCAACTCTTTTTGCTGTCGCGGCTACGGCCCGTCGCGCGTCCGGACTCCAGGACCCCTTCTCGCTCAGGCGCTCTGACCGCGACCCCAGTTCAGGCGGGATTACCCGTTGAGTTTAAGCATATCAATAAGCGGAGGAAAATAAACTTATAAGGATTCCGTTAGTAACGGCGAGCGAATCGGGAACAACCCAGCCTTAGAATCGTGCGGCTCCGTCGTCCGAATTGTAGTCTGGAGAAGCGTCCTCAGCGGCGGATCGGGCCCAAGTCCCCTGGAAGGGGGCGCCGGAGAGGGTGAGATCCCCGTCGTACCCGGAACCTGTCGCACCACGAGGCGCTGTCTACGAGTTGGGTTGTTTGGGAATGCAGCCCAAATCGGGCGGTGAATTCCATCCAAGGCTAAATACGGGCGAGAGACCATTAGCGAACAAGTACCACGAGGGAAAGATGAAAAGGACTTTGAAAAGAGAGTCAAAGGATGCTTGAAATTGTCGGGAGGGAAGCGGATGGGGGCCGGCGATGCGCCCCGGTCGTATGTGGAACGGCGACGAGCCGGTACGCC
>CM061556.1:258915028-258917528 GCA_030864225.1 Capsicum baccatum var. pendulum
TTAGGATGTCTGGAGACGTCGGCAGGAGCCTCAGGAAGAGTTATCTTTTCTGTTTAACAGCCTGTCCACCCTGGAATCGGCTCAGCTGGAGGTAAGGTCCAGTGATTGGAATAGCACCGCACATCGCGTGGTGTCCGGTGCGCTCCCAGCGGCCCTTGCAAATCCGGAGGACCGAATGCCGTCCACACCCGGTCGTACTCATAACCGCATTAGGTCTCCAAGGTGAACAACCTATGGTGGATGGAACAATGTAGGCAAGGGAAGTCGGCAAAATGGATCCGTATGTTTGGGAAAAGGATTGGCTCTGAGGGCTGGGCACGGGGGTGCCAGTCCCAAACCCATCGCCTGTCGGAGGGACTGTGTAGCAATAGTAATTCAACCCAGTACGAGAGGAACCGTTGAGTTACACAATTGGTCATCGCGCTTGGTTGAAAATCCAGTGGCGCAAAGCTACCGTGTGCTGGGTTATGACTGAACGCCTCTAAGTCAGAATCGGGCAAGAAGCGATGCATGCGCCTGTCATCCGCTTGCCGACCCTTAGTAGGGGCCTTGGCCCCCAAGGGCACGTGTCGTTGGCTAAGCCGCCGCGGCGGCCACCTTGAAGTACAATTTCCATCGAGCGGCGGGCAGAATCCTTTGCAGACAACTTAAATACGTGATGGGGTATTGTAAGTGGCAGAGTGGCCTTGCTGCCATGATCCACTGAGATTCAGCCCTTTGTCGCTCCGGTTCGTCCCTCCCCATCCAATCCAACCACCCTGCCGCCCGTCTTCAAAGGTGGTTCGTGCATTCGTCCTTGAAAAATCCCACCAAGTGCTGCGAGCTCACCTCACCCGAGTTAGCCAAGCGTCGCGTGCGTTCCATTCCAAACAGTTAAGCATACAATATCAAGTGGCCTTTCGCGAAAAACAACGGCATCGGAACTGGAGGATTTCCGCGATTCGGAGTGCGGCATAAGTGCTCAGCGAAGCGCCGAGAACAACGTCGGTGCATGGAGGCATGCCGCAATTAGAGGTTTTTGTGACCGTCGAGTGCAATGCTAATGACGTCTCCAATGACGAACGCCGACGGACGTATAGTGGCCTGCCATGGTGGTGTCTTTGTCAAGTTGGATATCCGTGCACCGTGGCACCATGGCAGCTTGGTACCGTGGCTCCATGGCACCAAGGCACCGTGGCGCCATGGCACCAAGGCACCATGGCTCCGTGGCGCCATGGCACCAAGGCACCAAGGCGCCAAGGCACCGTGGCGCCATGGCACCGTGGCGCCATGGCACCGTGGCGCCATGGCACCAAGGCACCAAGGCACCAAGGCACCATGGCGCCATGGCACCTAGGCACCTTGGCGCCATGGCACCTTGCATACTCATTTTTCTACGTATCCGCTCTAATTTTTTTATTTTAAATATATTTCGATGTTACCTCATATGTCGTGGCAGTTTTTGTAATATCCCGTCGCCTTCTTTTCAAATTTTTATTTAATATCCTTACATTTAAATATTTTATATCGTTACGTCATTCGTACAAATGCGCACTCAATTGTTGGTTTAAGGCTACTTCATAATAATATGCATATTTTGGGGTTGTCACTTATCCGTTGCATTCTGGGCGATTTTCCTAATGACCCCACGTTAGTTTTATATATTTTTAAAATTTTTATTTTATATCCTTAAATTTAAATATTTGATATCGTTACGTTATACGTACAAATATGCACTCGATTGTTGGTTTAAGGTTAGTTCATGCGCTGAGAATATTTTTCTAATTTTTTCATATTTTTATCGATATTTTTTCTATTTTTGATATTTGTAAGTGGCATAGTGGCCTTGCTGCCACGATCCACTGAGATTCAGCCCTTTGTCGCTCCGGTTCGTCCCTCCCCATCCAGTCCAACCACCCTACCGCCTGTCTCCAAAGGAGGTTCGTGCATTCGTCCTTGAAAAATCCCACCAAGTGCTGCGAGCTCACCTCACCCGAGATAGCCAAGCGTCGCGTGCGTTCCATTCCAAACAGTTAAGCATACGATATCAAGTGGCCTTTCCCGAAAAACAATGGCATCACAACTGGAGGATTTCCGCGATTCGGAGTGCGGCATAAGTGCTCAGCGAAGCGCTGAGAACAACGTCGGTGCGTGGAGGCATGCCGCAATTAGAGGTTTTTGTTACCGTCGAGTGCAATGCTGGAGACGCCTCCAATGACGAATGCCGACGGACGTAAAGTGGCCTGCCATGGTGGTGTCTTTGTCAAGTTGGATATCCGTGCACCGTGGCACCAAGGCAGCTTGGCACCGTGGCGCAATGGCACCAAGGCACCAAGGCACCATGGCTCCGTGGCGCCATGGCACCAAGGCACCAAGGAGCCAAGGCATCGTGGCGCCATGGCATCGTGGCGCCATGGCACTGTGGCACCATGGCACCGTGGCGCCATGGCACCATGGCACCAAGGCACCGTGGCGCCATGGCATCGTGGCGCCATGGCACCGTGGCGCCATGGCACCATGG
>CM061556.1:258937528-258952528 GCA_030864225.1 Capsicum baccatum var. pendulum
TGTCGCTCCGGTTCGTCCCTCCCCATCCAATCAGACCACCCTGTCGCCCGTCTCCAAAGGAGGTTCGTGCATTCGTCCTTGAAAAATCCCACCAAGTGCTGCGAGCTTACCTCACCCGAGTTAGCCAAGCGTCGCGTGCGTTCCATTCCAAACAGTTAAGCATACGATATCAAGTGGCCTTTCGCGAAAAACAACGGCATCGCAACTGGAGGATTTCTGCGATTCGGAGTGCGGCATAAGTGCTCAGCGAAGCGCCGAGAACAACGTCGGTGCGTGAAGGCATGCCGCAATTAGAGGTTTTTGTGACCGTCGAGTGCAATGCTGGAGACGCCTCCAATGACGAACGTCGACGGACGTATAGTGGCCTGCCATGGTGGTGTCTTTGTCAAGTTGGATATCCGTGCACCGTGGCACCAAGGCAGCTTGGCACCGTGGCGCCATGGCACCAAGGCACCGTGGCGCCATGGCACCAAGGCACCATGGCTCCGTGGCGCCATGGCACCAAGGCACCAAGGCGCTAAGGCACCGTGGCGCCATAGCACCGTGGCGCCATGGCACCGTGGCGCCATGGCACCATGGCACCAAGGCACCAAGGCACCAAGGCACCAAGGCACCATGGCGCCATGGCACCTAGGAACCTTGGCGACATGGCACCTTGCATACTCATTTTTCTACATATCCGCTCTAATTTTTTTATTTTAAATATATTTCGATGTTACCTCATATGTCGTGGCGGTTTTTGTAATGTCCCGTCGCCTTTTTTTCAAATTTTTATTTAATATCCTTAAATTTAAATATTTTATATCATTATGTCATTCGTACAAATGCACACTCAATTGTTGGTTTAAGGCTACTTCATTCTAATATGCATATTTTGGGGTTGTCACTTATCCGTTGAATTCTGGGCGATTTTCCTAATGACCCCACGTTATTTTTATATTTTTTAAAATTTTTATTTAATAAACTTAAATTTAAATATTTTATATCGTTACGTAATACGTACAAATATGCACTCGATTGTTGGTTTAAGGTTAGTTCATGCGCTGAGAATATTTTCCTAATTTTTTCATATTTTTATAGATATTTTTTCTATTTTTGATTTATTTTTACATATTTTTTGAATTTTAATAAATGATATTTGTAAAAAAATATTTTCTCAACGAAAATTATCATTTACAAATTACGCGACCTTTTTGTGAGTGCACAAGCTCTGTATCTCATCAAAACGTGCAGTTCGGGTCCGCATATGTCTGGTATGATTCTCTTGCAAAATCATGTCTACTCCTGTCACTTGGTTTTTTTTTTAAGCATATATAAGGGGGGTAGAGGTGTTGAAGGAACTTCAAGGCGACTGTCGGTAGTTGGCATAGGCGCTCAGTGGCCATGTCGGCGAGCAGTGTAGGCCCATGGCAGCATGCATGGCTAGCGCGTGTGAGCCGTCCGTGCCCGTGTAGCAACGTCGGCGGCGCTTCATTGTACGCTCGTGTCAGTTATCGGTGGCGTCGTCCACGACGGGGCTGCTGGCTCTAGACTTCGGACGAGGCGGTGCCTTCGTGCGAGCGGCAAGTACTGGATGCTGCTTTCGGGGCAAGCTCCAGGCGCTGCAGGCATGCGGCCGAGCCCAATCCGCGGCGAGCGCCGGCGGCCGGCGTGGGCGGCACCCGTGCATGAGCCTCGGCGTGCCTTCATCTCCTCTACTCCCCTCACGGGCGGGCTATCGTGTCAAGCGGGACTTGCTTCAGCCTTGCAACGTCCGCATGGGCAGCAGCGCACGGCATCTATTGCCGGGCGTTGGGGCTGGTGCCGGGCGAGCATCGACGGGGCATTTGGACGCACGGCGCGTGAGTTGTGTTCGGCACGTACGGTTAGGTTGGATCCCTGCTCAAGCAGCGACGTCCTGACCCGCCTGCCATCTCAGTCGCAGGGCAAGCGCAATGTAGGCTTGCTCGAAGTCGGTTTCCTGTGCTGCATACCTAATGCCCAGGCATTATCAAGTTTTATCGATCGCCCTTCGCCCCTCCCATTTCGTGCGCGGGGCGAATCGAAAGGCCGCCGTCGTGTCCCACGACTCCCTTGCTTCGTCGTGCGATGTCGTGGTCCACGAGCGGCGGTCCAGATTCTCGGATACGGCAGATGCAGCGGGCATGGGGCCTTCATCGGCTCCTATCTGCCCCGTACGACGCTCCTTGTAAACGACGGTCGCGCTCACCTTGAATCCGTCCGTGCCCCCGTGGGCAGGCCGGGCTCATGCGACGCCGACATCGATGGGGAATGCTACCTGGTTGATCCTGCCAGTAGTCATATGCTTGTCTCAAAGATTAAGCCATGCATGTGTAAGTATGAACAAATTCAGACTGTGAAACTGCGAATGGCTCATTAAATCAGTTATAGTTTGTTTGATGGTATCTACTACTCGGATAACCGTAGTAATTCTATAGCTAATACATGCAACAAACCCCGACTTCTGGAAGAGATGCATTTATTCGATAAAAGGTCGACGCGGGCTCTTCCCGTTGCTGTGATGATTCATGATAACTCGACGGATCGCACGGCCATCGTGCCGGCGACGCATCATTAAAATTTCTGCCCTATCAACTTTCGATGGTAGGATAGTGGCCTACCATGGTGGTGACGGGTGACGGAGAATTTGGGTTCGATTCCGGAGAGGGAGCCTGAGAAACGGCTACCACATCCAAGGAAGGCAGCAGGCGCGCAAATTACCCAATCCTGACACGGGGAGGTATTGACAATAAATAACAATACCGGGCTCAATCAGTCTGGTAATTGGAATGAGTAGAATCTAAATCCCTTAACGAGGATCCATTGGAGGGCAAGTCTGGTGCCAGCAGCCGCGGTAATTCCAGCTCCAATAGCGTATATTTAAGTTGTTGCAGTTAAAAAGCTCGTAGTTGGATTTGCCAAGGATGTTTTCATTAATCAAGAACGAAAGTTGGGGGCTCGAAGGTGATCAGATACCGTCCTAGTATCAACCATAAACGATGCCGACCAGGGATCAGTGGATGTTGCTTTTAGGACTCCACCGGCACCCTATGAGAAACAAAGTTTTTGGGTTCCGGGGGGAGTATGGTCGCAAGGCTGAAACTTAAAGGAATTGACGGAAGGGCACCACCAGGAGTGGAGCCTGCGGCTTAATTTGTATAACACCGCGTACTTAATTACGTGCATTAGCCATTGTTATATGTGTTGGAGTATCTGTATTGATCCTAAGTTAGGTATATATGAGTTTAAGTATGAGTATTGATTATTTTGAGATGGTTTCAAGTGTATAGTTTGATTATATGGGTATAGGAATAGACCTTATTTATATCGGAATTTGCCCGTCGATGTTTCCATACGAAGGTTATTGAATAATATTTCCCACGATATAAAGATTTTCAAAAACGGATAAGTTTCGGATATAAGCGAGCACGCTTGAAACTATAAAACGGTGGCCGGGATGTGAACAGTAAAATTGCATGAAAATTTCCAATTTTTGGGTCAATTTTGAACAATCATAACTCCCTCAATATAATGAACTGGGAGAGCTACCACATATCAAAAGAAAGATCTTTGAGTATTATTTCTAATTCAATTTGTTTCATCCAAATCCAACATCTGAGTAAGGAGTTATACTCGTTCTACTTCAGCCTCTCAAAACAGATTTTTGTGAACAGTAAATTAGCAGGAAAATACTGAGGCCTGCCAGTTTTTGGGTCAACTTTGAACTATCATAACTCCCTCAATATAATGAACTGGGAGATATACCACATATCAAAAGAAATATCTTTGAGTCTTCTTTCCAATGCAATTAGTTTCATACAAATACAACATCTGTGTAAGGCGTTATACGCGTTTTACTTCAGCCTCTCAAAACGGATTTTTAGGGTCAACTTCAAACGATCATAACTCCTTGTACAGGATGAACTGGGTGGCCTAATTTATATGAAATGAAATCACTTTGAATTATATTTTCAATGATACCAATTTCACCCAAATCCTATATCGTAGCAAAGAGTTATGGTCTATCTACTTCAACTTGTCAAAACAGTCCACCGGAGGACATATTTGACATTACTTAAATTTTAAGGGCACTTTGGTCATTTTCTATGGTATTATGGACGGGAATATGTGTATATATACATGTATATGAGTTCAAAAACTGATATTCATCATCAATTATAGGAAAGAACAAACCATAGCCTAATTTTCAACTCTAATTATCTTGTGATTCAACCGTGGAAAGTCCAAATTGATTCCGTAGTTGTGTTCATCATCTCAAGGGCTTCGAGAAGCACCCCTTTTTTGTGCCAACAGGACTTCAAAACCCAAAGGGCCATTCTATGGTAAGGATGTAAATTATGTTGGTGTTATTTATATGGATATGTATATATATATATATATATACATGTGAGCATAAGAAGTATGTTATTTGATTGTTGTTGAAAGATGATTGGAAATGATGTTGGATCATTCTTGTGCATGGTTGGATTGTATTGAATGGTGAAGGGATGATGTGGTATTGATGATGTGGTATTGAAATGATGATTATATATATATATATATACACCTAAACCTATTGTTCAAGTTGGTTTTTGGAATGCTTTGCAAATATTGGTTGTATGGAATTATGGAAGAGAATTGTGGTGTTGGGTTGCTAATACTAGATGCCAAATATTTCATTGTAGATAAGTGATTTGTAAAGGCGGGAAGTTGTGTTGAATTGGTATCTGAATCTACAACGAGGTATGTAAAGCATACTCTAACGATGTTCTTTGGCATGAAAACACCAATGTTCCATCAAGTAAGATTCCGATGGTTATCCAAACACATGTATTGTTCTACATTACCAATGAAGTTGTTTCCATTCTATAAAGTGTCAAAATGTTTCATTGATATACCAAGAGGCTTCTATTTCATTGTTGTGATATTGATGATTCTGAAACATATTATTGATGTACCAAAGAGTCCTTATTACATCGTTATTGTGTAGAAGGTCTATTACTTGATTCCTATTGATGTATCATTGTTCCAAAGGTGCTATATTGGCATGAACACTAACGTAATAATCTCAAAGCTTTTGAGAAATAAGTTATTGGAAAAATCTTTTATGTGTTTATGGGTGGTATCCCAGGGGCATAAGTCTAGCATGGGCCGATCCCAATTGATATGTACTGGGGGCAGCCTAATGGTCACAGTACGGTACAGTATTGATTATTTTTAGGTGGTTGGAGGTTCGGGAGGAGGAGGTAATGGCGAATAATAATTGTAAAGAATGAAATGAACGAATGTATACCGTTCCACAAATGTGTTTGAATTCAAGAACCCAATTCAGATTAATAATAATGTACATGATCCTAAAAGTGTTTATGAAGTGTGGTTCACTTCTATTATGATTTATTCACATGCGTATGATTTTCTTTATCCCCCATATCACATATGATTATTTAGAGCTTTACATACTTAGTACATATTTCGTACTGACGTCCCTCACGGGGGACCTGCATTTCATGTTGCAGGATCAGGTACTTCGGCTCATTCACAGCATAGATAGGAGCCAGGTCATACAGCTGTTGTTGGTGAGCTCCAGTTTGCTTCGGAGCTTTCCGAGTCGGTTTCTTATATTTCACTATTGTACTGGAGTCATGTGTGGGCGGGGGTTGGTCCCGACCCTAGTTATGTCATGTATATCCTAGAGGATTTGTAGACATAAAGAAGGGTAATGTCATGGAAGTTTATATAGTGATGTTATATTCGTATATGGGGTGGCCCCGACGGCCAAGTATTATATATATGTATATATATTTGTGCGTGTTGTGCTGATTCAGGTAATTAGACCCTTTTATATGCAGCGAAGTGCTGCCCAAATTTTTGGTGACATGTTAGTGAAAGTACAGGTATTTGAACGGGTTCTCCCGGGCCTTCTCGGCTTCGGGTGCCAGTTCGGCCCGATAGGATTTTGGGCCGTGACAAAAGTGGTATCAGAGAGGTTCGTCCTAGTGAGTCTACAAAACCGTGTCTACGTAGAGTCTTGTTTATCGGTGTGCTGTGCACCACATCTATAAATAGGAGGCTATGGACATTTAGGAATTGTTTCTTTTCTTCATGTCTTAGATCGTGCGATAGAGCTTATATTGTATATGAAGTCATAGTTGACCACTGAATCAGGTTGTTTCTCTTATTATAGTAATGATGCCGGTTACCAGAAGCAAGAATACCGGTAAACAAGTAGATGTGGCTGCCGGAGAGGGGACTAGTAAGTCACCCACTATACCAGCTAATCAAAGTGAGGCTCCAGCTGAGCATGCATCAGAAACTTCCCCCAGTCCAGAAGAAATAAGGGGGAGGAGAACTATATCCCCAGAGCCACCTATTAATGTTGTTGATCAAGATCTTAGAAATGCAGTGCAACTTTTGACTCGTATAGTTGCTGGGCAAGTCCAAGGGCAAGCCATTCCTGTCGCGGGTTCTAGCAGTACTTATAGGGCGGCTAGTCTTCGGACGCAAGATTTTCTTAAGATGTATCCGCCTACTTTTACCGGATCCGATCTTAATGAAGATCCGCAGGACTTTATTGATCAGATCCAAAGGGCCCTAGAGGTGATGCATGTATCGGGCAGAGAGACAGTGGAGTTAGCCGCGTATAGATTCAAAGGTGAGGCTATATATTGGTATGAAGACTGGAAACGGTCGAGGGGAATTGATGCACCCCCAGCTACTTGGAAAGAGTTCAAAGAGGCATTTATTGATCATTATCTTCCATATGAGACTCTTCAGGCCCGTGCAGATCAGTTCTTAAATCTTCGGCAGGGTAATACAAGTGTTAGGGAGTATAGTCTTTGATTTAATTCCTTGTCCAGATATGCTCCTAATGTTATAGCTACTATGGATGACAGATTTCATTGGTATGTGAACGGATTGGATACGTATTTGGTTAGGGATTGTACTATTGCTGCACTGAATAAAGATATGGATATAGCTAGGATCCAAGCATTTGCACAGAAAATGGAAGATCAGAGGCAAAGAAGAAGAACATAGGAATTTGAAAGCAGATCTTCTAAGAGGTCCAGATCTACAGGGCAGTTTATGGCTCCACAGGGAGGTTTTAGACCTCAATTTTCTGCTAGACCACCTAGGCCATTATTTTCTTATTCTGCAGCTAGTGCTCCACTACAGCATCAGGGGTTCAGAGGCAGTCAAATTGGGCAAAGAAGTGAGGGTCATAGTTCGCGATCAGCGGGTTATCATGGGCAAAGGAATATGATCCAACTGAGACCTCCTCGAGAGCCATGCAATAAATGTGGAAGGCATCATATGGGCGCATGTCGAATGGGAACAAATGTTTGTTATTGGTGCGGTATGACGGGGCATATGATGAGAGAATGCCCACGAAGGAGCGCAGGTGGTGTAGCATGACCTTTGGGATCAGCTGTTGCATCATCATCACCGGTATCTTATTCTGGTAGAGGCGCACGACCCGTGGGTCACGCTAGAAACGAAATAAGAGTTGCCAGTTCCAGTGGGACTCAAAATCGCACTTATGCTTTAGCGGATCGACAGAATCTAGAGGCTTCCCCAGATGTGGTTACGGGTACGTTGTCCATATTTTTATTTGATGTATATGCTCTAATTGATCCCGGTTCTACATTATCATATGTTACTCCTTTGGTTGCTGGAAAGTTCAAAAGAACCCCCGAATTGTTAGATAAGCCGTTGGAAGTGTCTACCCTGGTTGGGGAATCTATTATTGCTAGAAGAGTTTATAAAGATTGTGTAGTAACTGTGTGTGGTCGAGACACGATGGCCAATCTCGTGGAACTAGAAATGGTAGATTTTGATGTTATAATGGGTATGGATTGGTTGGAGTCTTGTTATGCCAAAATTGACTGTTGTACAAAAAAGATGTATTTACATTTTCCGAATGAAGCAGTTATTGAATGGCAAGGTAAGATCGGTGCACCAAGAGGTAGATTTATTTCTTATTTCAAAGCAAGAAAAATGATTTCCAAGGGATACCTATATCATTTAGTTAGAGTAAGGGATACAGAAGCGGAGCCACCAACTCTTCACGTTGTTCCGGTGGTAAATGAATTTCCTGATGTATTTCCTGAAGATCTTCTAGGTCTGCCTCCTGAACGAGAAATAGAGTTTGGTATTGATGTAATACCAGGCACCCAACCAATCTCCATTCCTCCATATAGAATGGCCCCAGCAGAATTGCGAGAATTTAAAGAGCAATTGAAAGATTTTCTTGAGAAGGGATTCATAGGGCCTAGTATGTCCCCCTGGGGAGCACCAGTGTTATTTGTGCGCAAAAAGGATGGCTCGCTGAGGATGTGTATTGATTATCGGCAATAGAATAAGGTGACTATTAAGAATAAATATCCTCTCCCAAGAATTGATGATTTATTTGATCAGTTACAGGGCGCCAAGTGTTTTTCTAAGATTGATTTGAGGTCAGGTTACCACCAAGTGAGGGTCAAAGAAAAAGATATACCCAAAACAGCTTTCCGAACAAGGTATGGTCATTATGAGTTTCTAGTTATGTCATTTGGGCTAACAAATGCACCTGCAGCTTTTATGGATTTGATGAATAGGGTGTTTAAGCCATTCCTGGATGTATTTGTGATAGTTTTTATAGATGATATTTTAGTTTATTCTAGATCAGAAGAGGACCATGCCAATCACTTACGACAGACATTGCAGAGTCTTCGTGATTGTAAGCTTTATGCAAAGTTCTCTAAATGTGAGTTTTGGTTAAAGTCGGTGGCATTTTTGGGTCATATTGTATCTAGTGAAGGGATAAAGGTTGATGCTCAAAAGATAGAAGCTATGAAGAACTGGCCAAGGCCCACAACGCCGACGGAGATTCGTAGATTTCTCGGGTTGGCCGGTTATTATAGGAGGTTTGTTAAAGACTTTTCTTCCATTTCAGCACCTTTAACCAAGCTAGCGCATAAAGCATCCAAGTTCCAATGGAATGATACGTGTGAGGAGAGTTTCCAAGAATTGAAAAATAAGTTGACTTCTACACCTGTGTTGGTACTTCCAGAAAGTACAGAAGGGTATACAGTGTATTGTGATGCTTCTAGAATAGGTTTAGGATGTGTATTGATGCAGCATGGTAAGGTAATAGCATATGCTTCTAGACAATTGTGGCCACATGAGAAAAATTATCCTACACACGATCTTGAGCTGGCAGCGGTTATCTTTTCTTTAAAAATATGGCGCCACCATTTATATGGGGTTTATGTTGATATATATACTGATCACAAGATCTTACAATATATTTTCAGTCAGAAGGGTCTAAATCTGAGGCAGCGAAGGTGGATGGAACTATTAAAAGATTATGATGTCGATATTCTGTATCATCCAGGGAAAGCGAATATAGTAGCTGATGCGTTAAGTCGTAAGTCTATGATGATGCCTATAGAAAGGCAAGGGATGGTTAAAGATCTTCACCAGTTAGCTAGTTTGGGAGTTCGCCTTCTTGAAACTCCGGACAAAGAGCTTATCGTACATAATGCTGCGGAATCTTCATTAGTAGCTGAAGTGAAAGAGAAGAAATATGCAGATCCTATTTTATTACAGCTTAAGGAGAATGTTCAGAGTTGTGCAACCAAGGGATTTGAGCTTACGCGAGAAGGAGTACTTCAGTGGTGTGCCGAATGTAGACGGGCTAAGAAAGAAGATTATGACAGAGGCACATTTTTCAAGGTATTCCATTCATCCAGGATCAACCAAAATGTATCAACATTTGAAAGATATGTATTGGTGGAATGACATGAAAAGGAACATCGCAGAATTTGTAGCTGGATGTCCAAATTGCCAACGAGTTAAAGTGGAACATCAAAAGCCCGGAGGCTATATGCAATGCATAGATCTTCTAACTTAGAAGTGGGACATGATCAACATGGATTTTGTTACAGGTTTGCCTCGTACAACTCGGAAATTTGATTCTATATGGGTGATTGTGGATAGGCTTACTAAATCCGCACATTTCTTACCCGTTAAGACCATTTACACAGTTGAAGAATATTCGAAGCTGTATGTTAAAGAAATAGTCCAATTACATGGAGTGCCAACTTCTATTATATCAGATCGGGGAACTCAATTTACTGCAAACTTTTGGAAGTCTTTCCAATGGATTTTGGGAACACAAGTGAATCTGAGTACAGCTTTTCACCCTCAGACGGATGGACAAGCAGAGCGCACCATTAGAACACTTGAAGTTATGCTACGAGCATGTGTTATAGATTTTAAAGGCAGCTGGGATGATCATTTACCTCTTATTGAGTTTGCCTACAATAATAGCTATCATTCAAGTATCAAAATGGCACCATATGAAGCTTTATATGGGAGGAAGTGTAGATCACCAATAGGATGGTTCGAAGCGGGTGAAACTCTTATGTTCGGACCAGATCTTGTGTATCAAGCCATAGAAAAAGTCAAGGTGATTCATCAACGGTTGAAAACAGCCCAAAGTCGACACAAGTCATATGCGGATAGTAGAAGAAGAGGGCTAGAGTTTTCGTTAGGCGATTGGGTATTTTTGAAGGTATCGCCAATGAAAGGGGTGATGAGATTTGGTAAGAAAGGAAAGTTGAGTCCATGATATATAGGCCCGTATAAGGTTATTCGAAGATGTGGGCAAGTTGCTTATGAATTAGAGCTACCCCAGGAACTCTCATCAGTGCATCCAGTATTTCATGTATCGATGCTTCAAAAGTGCATCGGAGATCCGTCCCTTATTACTTCTACTGAAGATGTGCAAGTAACAGAAGATCTTACCTATGAGGAGATGCCTATTGCTATATTAGATTGTCAAGTTAAGAAATTGAGAAATAAAGAAGTAGCATCGGTGAAAGTACTTTGGAGAAATCAACAAAGGGAAGAGATTACATGGGAAGCGGAGGAAGTAATGAAATCGAAATACCCTTATTTGTTCAAAGGTGAAAAAGAAGTGCAAGGAGTGGAACTGGGACACTAACAAGTAAGTTTTTACATATGCATAACATCTATATGATGACGTGAATATCAATTATGAATACGAACTTGTTTCGGCTAAATAACTACATTCACATTCGAGGATGAATGTCCTTAAGGGGGGAAGGATGTAACACCCCATACTTAATTACGTGCATTAGCCATTGTTATATGTGTTGGAGTATTTGTATTGATCCTAAGTTAGGTATATATGAGTTTAAGTATGAGTATTGATTATTTTGAGATGGTTTCAAGTGTATAGTTTGATTATATGGGTATAGGAATCGACCTTATTTATATCGGAATTTGCCCGTCAATGTTTCCATACGAAGGTTATTGAATAAGATTTCCGACGATATAAAGATTTTCAAAAACGGATAAATTTCGGATATAAGCGAGCACGCTCGAAACTATAAAACGGTGGCCGGGACGTGAACAGTAAAATTGCAGGAAAATTTCCAATTTTTGGGTCAACTTTGAATGATCATAACTCCCTCAATATAATGAACTGGGAGTGCTACCACATATCAAAAGAAAGATCTTTGAGTATTATTTCTAATGAAATTGGTTTCATCCAAATCCAACATCTGAGTAAGGAGTTATACGCGTTCTACTCTAGCCTCTCAAAATAGATTTTTGTAAATAGTAAATTAGCAGGAAAATACTGAGGCCTGCAAGTTTTTGGGTCAACTTTGAACGATCATAACTCCCTCAATATAATGAACTGGGAGATCTACCATATATAAAAAGAAAGATCTTTGACTCTTATTTCCAATGCAATTAGTTTCATCCAAATACAACATCTGTGTAAGGAGTTATACGCGTTTTACTTCAGCCTCTCAGAACAGATTTTTAGGGTCAACTTCAAACGATCATAACTCCTTGTACAGGACGAACTGGGTGGCCTAATTTATATTAAATGAAAGCACTTTGCATTATCTTTATAATGATACCAATTTCACCCAAATCCTATATCGTAGCAAAGAGTTATGGTCTATCTACTTCAACTTGTCAAAACAGTCCACCGGAGGACATATTTGACATTATTTAAATTTTAAGGGCACTTTGGTCATTTTCTATGGTATTATGGACGGGTATATGTGTATATATACATGTATATGAGTTCAAAAACTCATATTCATCATCAATTATAGTAATGAACAAACCCTAGCCTAATTTTCAACTCTAATTATCTTGTGATTCAACCGTGGAAAGTCCAAATTGATTCCGTAGTTGTGTTCATCGTCTCAAGGGCTTCGAGAAGCACCCCTTATTTGTGCCAACAGGACTTCAAAACCCAAAGGGCCATTCTATGGTAAGGATGTAAATTATGTTGGTGTTATTTATATGGATATGTATATATATATATATATATATATATATATGCATGTGAGCATAAGAAGTATGTTATTTGATTGTTGTTGAAAGATGATTGGAAATGATGTTGGATCATTCTTGTGCATGGTTGGATTGTATTGAATTGTGAAGGGATGATGTGCTATTGATGATGTGGTATTCAAATGATGATTATATATATATATATATATATATATATATATATATATATATATATACACATAAACCTATTGTTCAAGTTGGTTTTTGGAATGCTTTGCAAATATTGGTTGTATGGAATTATGGAAGAGAATTGTGGTGTTGGGTTGCTAATACTAGATGCCAAATATTTCATTGTAGATAAGTGATTTGTAAAGGCGGGAAGTTGTGTTGAATTGGTATCCGAATCTACAACGAGGTATGTAAAGCATACTCTAACGATGTTCTTTGGCATGAAAACACCAATGTTCCATCAAGTAAGATTCCGATGGTTATCCAAACACATGTATTGTTCTACATTACCAATGAAGTTGTTTCCATTCTATAAAGTGTCAAAATGTTTCATTGATATACCAAGAGTCTCCTATTTCATTGTTGTGATATTGATGATTCTGAAACATATTGTTGATGTACCAAAGAGTCCTTATTACATCGTTATTGTATAGAAGGTCTATTACTTGATTCCTATTGATGTATCATTGTTCCAAAGGTGCTATATTGGCATGAACACTAATGTAATAATCTCAAAGCTTTTGAACTAAGTTATTGGAAAAATCTTTTATGTGTTTATGGGTGGTATCCCAGGGGCATAAGCCTAGCATGGGTCGATCCCAATTGATATGTACTGGGGGCAGCCTAATGGTCACAGTACGATACAGTATTGATTATTGTTAGGTGGTTGGAGGTTCGGGAGGAGGAGGTAATGGCGAATAATAATTGTAAAGAATGAAATGAACGAATGTATACCGTTCCACAAATGTGTTTGAATTCAAGAACCCAATTCAGATTAATAATAATGTACATGATCCTAAAAGTGTTTATGAAGTGTGGTTCACTTCTATTATGATTTATTCACATGCGTATGATTTTCTTGATCCCCCATATCACATATGATTATTTATAGCTTTACATACTCAGTACATATTTCGTACTGACGTCCCTCATGGGGGACCTGCATTTCATGTTGCAGGATCAGGTACTTCAGCTCATTCACAGCATAGATAGGAGCCAGGTCATACAGCTGTTGTTGGTGAGCTCCAGTTTGCTTCGGAGCTTTCCCAGTCGGTTTCTTATATTTTGTTATTTTACAGGAGTCATGTGTGGGCGGGGGTTGGTCCCGACCCTAGTTATGTCATGTATATCCTAGAGGCTTTGTAGACATAAAGAAGGGTAAAGTCATGGAAGTTTATATAGTGATGTTATATTCGTATATGGGGTGACCCGACGGCCAAGTATTATATTTATGTATATATATTTGTGCGTGTTGTGCTGATACAGGTAATTAGACCCTTTTATATGCAGTGAAGTGCTACCCAAATTTTTGGTGACATGTAAGTGAAAGTACAGGTATTTGAACGGGTTCTCTCGGGCCTTCTCGGCTTCGGGTGCCAGTCCGGCCCGATGGGATTTTGGGCCGTGACAATTTGACTCAGCACGGGGAAACTTACCAGGTCTAGACATAGTAAGGATTGACAGACTGAGAGCTCTTTCTTGATTCTATGGGTGGTGGTGCATGGCCGTTCTTAGTTGGTGGAGCGATTTATATGGTTAATTTCGTTAACGAACGAGACCTCAGCCTGCTAACTAACTATGCGGAGGTATCCCTTTGCGGCCAGCTTCTTAGAGGGACTACGGCCTTTTAGGCCGCGGAAGTTTGAGGCAATAACAGGTTTGTGATGCCCTTAGATGTTCTGGGCCGCGCGCGCACTACATTGATGTATTCAACGAGTTTAAAGCCTTGGCCGACAGGCTCGGGTAATCTTTGAAATTTCATCGTGATGGGGATAGATAATTGAAATTGTTGGTCTTCAACGAGGAATTCCTAGGAAGCGCGAGTCATCATCTCGCGTTGATTACGTCCCTACCCTTTGTACACACCGCCCGTCGCTCCTACCGATTGAATGATCCGGTGAAATGTTCGGATCGCGTTGACGTGGGCGGTTCGCTGCCCGCAACATCGCGAGAAGTCCATTGAACCTTATCATTTAGAGAAAGGAGAAGTCATAACATGGTTTCCGTAGGTGAACCTGCGGAAGGATCATTGTCGAAACCTGCACAGCAGAACGACCCTGCGAACGTGTTTAACAACTGGGGAATCCGCGCGGGCGGGGTGCTCCGGCACTCAGCACGAGCGCCTCCTCCCGTCCCCGGCGCGCGCGCCGGCGGGCAACCAACGAACCCCAGCGCGGAAAGCGCCAAGGAATACTTGAATCAATTGCCTGCCCCTCGCGCCCCATCCGCGGCGTGCGTCGGGGGGACCTGTGCTTCTTCTGTAAATGAAAACGACTCTCGGCAACAGATATCTCGGCTCTCGCATCGATGAAGAACATTGCGAAATGTGATACTTGGTGTGAATTGCAGAATCCCGTGAACCATAGAGTCTTTGAACGCAAGTTACGCCCGAAGCCATTAGGCCGAGGGCACGTCTGCCTTGGCGTCACGCATCGCGTCACCCCCTCGCAT
>CM061556.1:258967528-258977528 GCA_030864225.1 Capsicum baccatum var. pendulum
TTAACTCTCTCGAGCTTAAAGCGTGTCTAACTGTACGAATTCTCCAAGAGGTTAGTCCAGTTACGACACTAGCTTTTTAATAGGAAAGGGTGTCCTACTACCTTGACATTATCTCTTTTCCAGACAAATAACCTTTCCCTCGAACAAGTTAAATGTTAGACTGGCGTATTCTTGCGTTTGCAACCGCAAAGAATGTAGATTAAGATGAAGAGAATAATGATATAAGCAATATACGTGTCTCGAACTCACAAACTCACAGCAATAGATAGTATCTCATTCGGCTTCCATAACCCCAATAGAGAGGTTTAGTTACCCATGAATGCGAAGGAGATCACGATTGACATTGTTATTATATCACAATATTGTTTAATTGCGTGTAGGCGTGTGGCGTGTTTCCTTGGATTGGTAACGATTCTCTTGTTTTGGAATTTAAGGATAGAAGAAGAATAGAATTAATGGAAAGATTAGAAGAGTTGTAGAATTGTTGTGGTGGAAGAAGAGAGGGATGGAAGAAAGTATTGTGGTGAGGGATGAATTCTCTCCAATAAGGGAGGAATGTCTCTCCACTAAGGGAGGACTTGTATAAAAATCTCTAGCATGATAGGGTATTTATAATACTCCTATCCTACTCCTACTATGCTAATGAAATAAATAACCAAGTCCTACTAGGCCTATGGAACACTTAACCCAAATGTACTAGGTTAAGGTAACATTATCATAATCCAAATAAACTAATGAAATACATAACCTAATTGTACTAGGTTAATGTATCTTTGTCAAAATCCAGCTTTGTGTCTGTAAGTCCCCAAAGTCTTCAGAAATGTTGTTTTAGCCCGGGACAGATTTTCCATGCAGCAGTTTTGGTCCTTAGGCGTGTACACTCCTTTTCCTTTCTTCGTGAGCTTTCTTTTGCGTCAAGTAAGCCAAAAAATGCTGAATTTTGCATCATTTATACCTGAAACTTTACTAATCATGTTCGTTAGCTCATTTACAGGAAAAAGGACTAAAAGTGCATGAAATATATAATTTGTTCTCAAAACTAGGCTAAAATATGGGCAAAATATATTGATATAGGCATGTAAATTTGCCTATCATCAACACCCCACACTTGAAGCTTTGTTCGTCCTCGAACAAAATATCATGTCCTTCTTCACATCAACTTAGGGTTTTACAGCAACAACACAAAACATTCTTCAAGACAAGCACAACAATTATCAACAAAGAGTAGCTTTCCGATTATTAGTAGAAACAGTTTAGCCTCTAGCATATACTCGTGATTGTGGTCAACTCGCATGCAAAAGTTAAGGCACAAGGAATCATATACAACTATCCAAAACTCATCAACCATGTATGTCTCACAATATATTACCCATAATCACTCACAAGTATAGCATATTTTTCAAACATGGGTATCAAAATATCCTTGCTCTCTCTCTCACAAAGAATTCATATGTAGCAACTGATGACCATAGGCTTGCCCTTAGTGTAATACTCCACTAAATGTCAGAATGTTAAGATTAGGATCAAGTAGGTCTTTTGATGGTTGTAATATAGGCTAAGGGACGGGTAGGACTATTTTGGCCAAGAATAGTGACTAGGTTCCTAAGCGCTTTAATACATCACTTTGTATCATTGACACTTTTTTCTTTCAACCTTTCTTCTTTCTTTTATTCTACCACCCTTGTTCTCCTCTTTTGTTTTTCAATTTTAAGCATAACTCACTTTTCAGCTTTCTTTTCCTTTTTCTTTTCATAACATACCTCTTATGATAGCACTTTCTTTTTCATAACACATTCAAGCACCATTACAATTTATAGCATTATACTCACCCAATTTCCTCTTATGTTGTCACATGACTTTTTCACTTTAAAGTACTTAGGAATTTGGATCAAATTACGGTCTTGAAAGAAATGGATTAGGCTTACAAACGAGGTTGTCAAAGAAATAGGCTAAGGGCTCAAAAGGGTTTAACTAGGATGATGCCCATGGGTAGGTAAAACTGAAGGTAAACAAATATAGGTTGCCAAAGAAATGCCTAAATCATATCCTAAACTTACACTCGTTACTTTCTCTTTGCATACATACCAGACAAGTTCTAGCATCAGCCACAAACATAGAAGATACTATTACTCTCACACACACAAGGCACAAGGTCGACTTGATTGGAAGTAATATAGACTCTCGACCCAACAAGTGAAGGAATTGAACCACACAATATCACATAATGAGTCACAACTGGAACCTAAATGTCTCAATAGTCACAATTGTAGCACATACTCTTGTTCTAATCTCATGCTGCCTATCAAAATAATTTCATGCGAAGCTAGAAAAATTTTACTCCTAAAAAAACTTTAAAAAAAACAAAAAAACGAACTCAAATAAAAAAATTTAAAAAAAAATAGAGTAAACAAACATAGGTGCAAACAAAGAAGTATAGCATGCGATACCGCCACCCCACACTTAAACCAGACACTGTCCTCAGTGGAAAATAAATACAAGGAACCTGGTTGGTCGGACTTATCCTCTATGTCTGGGGTCATACCCCTTGCGTTGGGATCATCATAAGAGTCATCATCCTCATAAGTTCCACATAAGTATCCCACTTAATTCCAAGCGTGAGTCAAGGTGTTTGCAGCGAGGAGGGTTCTCCTTGCTCCTTGCGACCTCTTTTCTTGCCCTTTTGGGAAGTGGTAGCCTTCTCCTTGCCTTGTCTCTCTTTAGGTGCCATTGTACCTGAGACTTGATATAGTGTTAATGGTAGCACAATATCAATGGATACAATCTATACATAAGCAGTAGGGGTACCACCCCACACTTAGTTTTGTTAACACAAATCAGTGAAGCGAAAGTGGTCGATTACTCAGATTTCGTCGACATACGTTTTAGGATTGTATTCCGACAAGAAAATCAGCAATGCATCACTTACTTGCAGCCATTGGACTACTTTAATGGTATATATAGCAACACTACTACATAGGGGTTACCACATGGAATAGTTATTCTTACAACAATCACAACCTCTTATGCCGGTAGGCACTATAAGCCTTATCCCGATGGCCGGGATAGTCTAACATGTAAGTATCCAAACAACAATCTTAAGCAATGTTCATATCCATAGTAATTCCGTAAATATCATAACAATGCTATTGAAACCAAATTCAAGTCGGACACAAGTCAAGATTTTCCTATGTATATGTTCACTCACATGATTTTGTATCAACTATCCAAACACATAAACATCACCAACAATCTTATACGATTTAGCAATTCATACTAGACATAGCAACGTAGTACTTATGAGAAATAAATGAAGAATAAGAGAGCACTTACTTGCTTGAAGCTTGTGGGGATGGTTTTGTGAATTGGAAGAGCAAAAGAAGAAAATTTTGAGAGGATTTAGATGTATATGCGGCGCCCTTAGGTCAATTTTTAGTGTGTTTGTGTTGTAAAACTAAGTCCCCTTTATATAGGAAGAGAATGGGTCGGGTTTTGACCCATTTACAATCGGTTTTGGAGACAAAAATACCACATATGCGGCGCATAATGCTCGGCATATCAATGACATATGCGGCGCATTGTCTATAGCATAATGGGACATATGCGCCGCATAGTCTATGGCATTTGTAGACATATGCGCTGCATAGTCTATGGCATATGAGATGCTGAGACCAAATGCCATAGCATAGGCGGCGCATAGTCAAAAGCATACCTAGGAATAGGCAGCGCATAGTGTATAGCACACTAGATTCCGAGACCTTAGGCTATAGGATAGGTTGTGCATCGTTCGTGGCCTAGTTTGACCAAGGCCTAGCCTTACTCGATGCCTATTTTGACATGAGAAATGCTCAATCCATAGCCTTATGCATCACCATTCCTAACTCACCGACTTTACCATACAATGCGTCCAAATCGTCAATTGAAATCAATCTTCTCGTTGAATACTTCTTGCACCTATTTTTGCTCAAAACCAAATGAAAACGATTAGTACGATGGGTTGCCTCCCACCAAGCGCCTTATTTTTGGTCGTGGCACGACTTTTATTTTTGGATTTTTCATTTAGCAAAACAAAACAAGTACTAGAATGAAAGGAAAAACGATAAACGATAAAACGATAAAACGATAAAATGATGGGTTGCCTCCCATCTAGCGCCTTATTTCTTGTCATGGCACGACATGGTTACCTCGATTACTCAGACTTCGTCGAGGTAAGTGATGGATAATTTTCTGAAAGGATTTAGACGACAATGAGGCTTACCTGTGGGCATGCGATCTTTTTTCGAGATGGCTCCTACGTTTCTCCAGAGAGTCACCAATTATATCATCAATAGTCCAACCCATAGCTCTGTTGTATCTCTACAGAGCAGAGATGAGAGCTTCTACGTGCTGTTTACTTAAATCATCTGCTCTCTCCGAAAGTATATTTCTACTTTCCAAGAACACATACCTTAGATAATCGGGGAGCTCTTGCATTTCTAGCATTGGTGGCTTGTCAATGGGAGTCTTCGTTGTTGGTTGATTCTTGAGATCACATTCCGGTTGCTTAGGAGTACACGGCTCTGTTTCTGTTAGATCACCCATAAGTTCTTCATTGTCCTCATGCTCAACATTCAGTGGCGCAGCAGACAATGGCTCAACAGTAGGCTGTTTGTCTATAGATAATGCTTTCATATCCTCATGATAAACATCATCTACAGATAACTCATTCATATCGCTGGGCTGCTTCATTGCTTTGCATATATCAAACCGTACCACTTCGTCATTAATTTGAAATAAAAGCTCATTATCTTTCATGTCAATAAGCACACTTCCAGTTGCAAGGAAGGGACGTCCCAAGATGATGGGAACTTCAGAATCCTCCTTACAATCCATAATAACAAAGTCTGCAGGAAAGATGAATGAAGAAACTTTCACCAACACATCATTCAAGATACCCACAGGTCGTTTTACCGACCTATCAGCCATTACGAGCCTCATATTGGTTGGTGTTGGATCGCCTAGCCCCAACTTCTTGTAGATGGATTGTGGCATCAAATTGATGCTAGCACCTAGAACGCACAATGCCTTGGCAAAATCCAACGATCCAATTATGCAAGGAATAGTGAAAGCTCCAGGATCTATCTTCTTTTGAACTAGCGATCTTGTAGCGATTGCACTACAATGATGAACATTATCCGCCAACTCATAACTTGCTGCCCGCTTCTTTGTCAATAGGTTCTTCATAAACTTCGCATATCCAGGCATTTGTTCAAGTGCCTCCACCAATGGAACATTAATGGTCAGCTGCTTGAGCATAGTCATAAATTTGCTGAACTTAGTGTCATCCGCCACCTTCTTCAATCTTTGGGGAAAAGGTGGTGGTGGGTATGGAAGTGTTCTCTCCGCGGTTTTCTTCACCCCTTGCTTCCGTTTTCCCAATTTTTCAGGCTGCACAGTGCTGGATGTGGCGTTATTGACGTCAGGGGTAGTAGCTGCGGCATCTTCTCCTTTTGCGTTGTCATCCATGTCTGCAACTTCGTCAATCACTTGCTTGCCTTTTTCTGGAGTTTCCAGCACCTTACCACTTCTGGTAGTGATGGCCATGCATGACCCATCATTCCTTGGGTTTTGCACAGTATCGCTAGGTAAAGTGCCGGCCTTTCTTTGGTTGAGTGCTGCTGAAAGTTGACTGAATTGCTGCTCTAGTTGTCTAATTGAAGTGGAATATGAATCTACTAATTGTTTCATGGCGGACAAATCATTAATTACCTCCATAACTCCCGCGCTCGTTGCTTCCACTCCTTTCAATAATTTAGCCATCATGTCTTCCATACTTCCAGAATTAGATATGGTGGTATCACGTCTGCCAGGGGGAACGTACAAACCACTTTTTTTATTCTTGTTCTTCCAACTACCTTGGTCTTTGTTTCCAAATTTATCATAATATTTCCGACCTTGGTTGCCTTGGGTATTCCCTCGGAAACCCCCCTAATTGTTCAAGTAGTTGGCCTCCTCTTCCGAATCAGATTCGTCTCTTCCTTTTGACGCACTCGCTTTCACTTTTTCAGTCTTCCCTAATAGATGTTTTGTAAGAAAATCCATTTGGGTTTTCATGTGCGCCATATCTTGATCACGTTCTTCTTCTCTTCTTCGTTGGTCTGCAGTCATGCCAATAGATAAAGTGGGGCTTGCTACCTCAGAATCCCTGGTATGCCAAGCTCTACTTTGTTTCGTCATACGATCTAGCATATTGCTTGCTTGACCAAAGGTGAGGTCCATGAAAGAACCTCCAGCTGCGTTGTCTACCACTGGTTTAGTTATTGAATTCAAGGCTCTATACAAGATCTCCATGAGGTAAACATTAGTCATGTGATGGTTTGGGCATCTCGCTAGCTTTGTCTTGAACCTCTCCCATGTTTTATGAAGAGCTTCAGTGGGAAGCTGGCGGAAGTTGCTGATTTCATCTCTCAATTGTGCTCTTTTGGATGGCGGAAAGAATCTTTCTAGGAAAGCGTCTCTCAATTGCCTCCAATTTGTAATTGAATCAGGAGTCAGCCCATTCAACCATAGTGTTGCCTCCCCAGACAGAGACGATGGAAATAGACGTAATCGAATAGCATTCTGACCAACACCAGGATTGTCAAAGGACTTGCATGTAGAAATAAAGTTGATGAGATGCATATTCGGATCATCGCCTGCTTGTCCACCAAATAATCCCTTGAGTTGCAATAACTAAATCATGGTGGTTGTGATGTTGAACTTGGCTCCGGGCGCTAATGGTGGTGGAATTATTGCTCCAGTGGCTCCGGCACCATTAAGATCATCATCATCATCGTCGAAAGCTGGTTGCAAAGGTTGGCGATCATACCTATACCGAGCTTGTCGACCTCTTCTATTGGCAGGTGTTGTAGTTTCAGCAACATGCCTTGGATTTATCAACTCGTCATCACCTAAATCTTCATCGTCAGGATTTGTTGCTCGCCCAGGATTATCAATGTTTTGTTGTTGGACTTGAGAAGCGGCAAGAGCAGCTAATCTTCCTTGCTCGTGTTGAGCAGCCATCCTGTCGATTTCAGCTTGTGCTTCCATTCTTCTAAGTCGTTGTGGTTCAGGATTGATTGGTAATAACGGTTTACCAGAACTTCTAGTATGGGGCATGCACTAAAGTAAAAACCTGCAGTAAACAAAAACAAAAACTAAACGTAAAAGTACTAGAATCTTTGACCAAAGGGTCTAGTAATTATCACGAACTTGATTGACACTCGTATTCCCCAGCAACGGCGCCAATTTTTGATAACGCTCAATCTACATCTCTCGTGGGAATGTAAAGCCGTCGTTAGCAAATATAGAACCCAACCTGGGTTGGGTGTCGATCCCACAGGGAATAGCTTGGCCAACAAGTAAGTAAAATTACTAAACTTTTGGTGCAAGTCTCGTAAGAGGGGGGGATTCTTGTCGTGCAAGTAATTAAATAAAGTATCAAAATAAAAGTTGAAAATAAAAAGAAAGAATGTTACGTGAGTTGTAAACAATGAGAATTGAAGCGTTGGGGTTATGTCCACCTGCTGAGGTATACGTCTCTATTGGCTATGAGTGTGTAGAGTTTTGACATGCAATTGCTTATAGAGAATTGTAGTCGATGGTAAATCCAAGCATCTCTCGACCTAAACAAGGACTATTTCACTTTAACTCTCTCGATCTTAAAGCGTGTCTAACGGTACGAATTCTCCAAGAGGTTAGTCCAGTTACAGCACTAGCTTTTTAATAGGAAAGGGTGTCCTACTACCTTGACATTATCTCTTTTCCAGATAAATAACCTTTCTCTCGAACAAGTTAAATGTTAGACTGGCGTATTCTTGCGTTTGCAACCGCAAATAATGTAGATTAAGATGAAGAGAATAATGATATAAGCAATATACGTGTCTTGAACTCACAAACTCACAGCAATAGATAGTATCTCATTCGGCTTCCATAACCCCAACAGAGAAGTTTAGTTACCCATGAATGCGAAGGAGATCACGATTGACATTGTTATTATATCACAATATTGGTTAATTGCGTGTAGGCGTGTGGCGTGTTTCCTTGGCTTGGTAACGATTCTCTTTTTGTGGAATTTAAGGATAGAAGAAGAATAGAATTAATGGAAAGATTAGAAGAGTTGTAGAATTGTTGTGGTGGAAGAAGAGAGGGATGGAAGAAAGTATTGTGGTGAGGGATGAATTCTCTCCACTAAGGGAGGAATGTCTCTCCACTAAGGGAGGACTTGTATAAAAATCTCTAGCATGATAGGGTATTTATAATACTCCTATCCTACTCCTACTATGCTAATGAAATAAATAACCAAATCCTACTAGGCCTATGGAACACTTAACCCAAATGTACTAGGTTAAGGTAACATTATCATAATCCAAATAAACTAATGAAATACATAACCTAATTGTACTAGGTTAATGTATCTTTGTCAAAATCCAGCTTTGTGTCTGTAAGTCCCCAAAGTCTTCGGAAATGTTGTTTTAGCCCGGGACAAATTTTCCATGCAGCAGTTTTGGTCCTTAGGCGTGTACACTCCTTTTCCTTTCTTCGTGAGCTTTCTTTTGCGTCAAGTAAGCCAAAAAATGCTGAATTTTGCATCATTTATACCTGAAACTTTACTAATCATGTTCGTTAGCTCATTTACAGGAAAAAGGACTAAAAGTGCATGAAATATAAATTTGTTCTCAAAACTAGGCTAAAATATGGGCAAAATATATTGATATAGGCGTGTAAATTCACCTATCATCACCTGTGGGATCCCCATTCGACCCGTCTTGAAACACGAACCAAGGAGTCTGACGTGTGTGCGAGTCAACGGGCGAGTAAACCCGTAAGACGCAACGAAGCTGATTGGTGGGATCCCCCCGAGGGGTGCACCGCCGACCGACCTTGATCTTCTGAGAAGGGTTCGAGTGTGAGAATACCTGTCGGGACCCGAAAGATGGTGAACTATGCCTGAGCGGGGCGAAGCCAGAGGAAACTCTGGTTGAGGCCTGCAGCGATACTGACGTGCAAATCGTTCGTCTGACTTGGGTATAGGGGCGAAAGACTAATCAAACCATCTAGTAGCTGGTTCCCTCCGAAATTTCCCTCAGAATAGCTAGAGCTCGCGTACGAGTTCTATCGGGTAAAGCCAATGATTAGAGGCCTCGGGGACGCAACGCCCTCGAACTATTCTCAAACTTTAAATAGGTAGGACGGCGCAACTGCTTTATTGAGCCGTGCCACGGAATCAAGAGCTCCGAGTGGGCCATTTTTGGTAAGAAGAACTGGCAATGCGGGATGAACCGGAAGCCGGGTTATGGTGCCAAAATGTGCGCTAACCTAGATCCCACAAAGGGTGTTGGTCGATTAAGACAGCAGGACGGTGGTCATAGAAGTCGAAATCCGCTAAGGAGTGTGTAACAACTCACCTGCCGAATCAACTAGCCTCGAAAATGGATGGCGCTTAAGCGCGCGACCTACACCGGCCGTCGGGGCAAGTGCCAGGCCCCGATGAGTAGGAGGGCATGGCGGTCGCTGCAAAACCTTGGGTGCGAGCCCGGGCGGAGCGGCCGTCGGTGCAGATCTTGGTGGTATCGTTAAATTTTTATTTAATATCCTTAAATTTAAATATTTTATATCGTTACGTCATTCGTACAAATGCACACGCAATTGTTGGTTTAAGGCTACTTTATTCTAATATGCATATTTTGGGGTTGTCACTTATCCGTTGCATTCTGGGCGATTTTCCTAATGACCCCACGTTATTTTTATATATTTTTTAAATTTTTATTTAATATCCTTAAATTTAAATATTTTATATCATTACGTTATACGTACAAATATGCACTCGATTGTTGGTTTAAGGTTAGTTCATGCGCTGAGAATATTTTCCTAATTTTTTCATATTTTTATAGATATTTTTTCTATTTTTGATTTATTTTTACATATTTTTTGAATTTTAATAAATGATATTTGTAAAAAAAAATTTTCTCAACGAAAATTATCA
>CM061556.1:258982528-259005028 GCA_030864225.1 Capsicum baccatum var. pendulum
AAGTGAACTCACTTGAAGTCTAGACGTTAGTAAAAAGAAAGGGGAACGAAGACAAGGCTTAACGCCGAAACTTTCCAAGTCTTGCGACAAACGAAGCCCAAGTTAGGGAGGCTATTAAAGCCAATGGTTTAGCATTATCTTGGGCCAAGATGTTCAGCCCAAGATTTTTATATAATAGGCCCAACTACATTCATTCACTACTAAGAAAATTGGGCCCAAACAAAGTGCAAGCAAGATTAAGGAAAATGGGCCACTAAAGCCCATTGATTTAGAGATCCAAAAGGCCCAAGTGAAAGGGGAAAATTGGTCATTGACCAACTTGAGTTAATCAGTTGCAAATATTAGGAGAAATTCGGTCTAAGGCCCCTTTAAAAAGGGACCAAAACCGAGCTCCTTAGGTTAACTAGTAGGAGACCAAAACAATTTCAGCTTTTCTCTCTAAGTTTCTCTTGGCATTTCTTCACCTTGGAAGGCAACCAAAGGCTACTTTTTGAGTTCTTGAATTATACTTACACCTTGGGAGTTAAGGTATGTAAAAAATAACCATATACTTGATATGAATTTTCCATGGAAAACAAGATAAGTTGGCTGGTGTACTGTGCAGGAATTTCTGGACAGCTTGTGTCCTGAAAGTTGTTGTTTGATTTTCTTGGCTTTGGAACGATTCTTACCCTGATTTTTGACTTTGATATGATATAAAGTTGAGGTTATTAATATGTTATAGTGTGTATATGGTTGCCAAGGTTGCTGGACTGTTTTGCTAGTTCTTTGGAAACAAGTATCCTTATATGATCTTATGTGCTTCCAAAATGGTATTGGACTGTTTTGATGAGGGGGCTGATGTTTCACGTTTCCCCCCCTGTGTTTTGAGCTATTTTGTGACTGTGTTAAGGTTTATTTGATGTATATATATGTTGGGAGCATCTGGTTCAAAGTTGGGACAAGTATGAATTGTTAACGACGAAATGTAGGGAGACGACGAGATGTTGTGCTTCTTAGTTGAGCATTTTGTAAAATGGTTCTGTGTTGTAGTTATGGACTGTTGCCAGCATGTTGTAGAGCTGATATAGGCTGCGTACATCATGTATAGGATAATGTGTACTGGTTGAAGACAGTTAGAATTGAGAAAGTCGGAATAACACCATTGAGTCGATGGTTATACGTTTGTTGCCAAAGTGTTGTGTTTTGTGAGATTGGGCTGCCCAGATGCATTGATTAGCTGCTAATACTAGCTTTAAAACATGATATTGTAGATAAATAGTTGGAAGAAAAGAAGTCATTTCGAGGTAAAAACAAGTTGATATGTCGAGGTATGTAAGGCTATTCGATCTCTTATTATTTGGCATGGAATCCAAAGTCTTTATTGGCACATAGAGATCTTTACAAACTTCGATATAACCACTCCACTCTTTCACATGTATTTGTGTGTCCAGATTCGAGCCTTGTCATTGCTGCATACATACATTGGACACCATGACATATGAGTCTTCTTTTTAGCAAAATAAAGTTCATACGTTGTTTATGTCCTACATGTTTCACTAATTGTATAACCCACTCTTTTCATTGTGATATGATGTTACATGGTCACATACTTGTCACTTGTCATGCTTATAGTCTTATAGCTCAAATTTTACGACCACCAAAGATTCATATCAAAAGTAATAAGAAGATATATGTATACAGTTGCTTCTGTTGGGTGGTATCCCAGGGGTGAAAGAATCACCTAGCATGGGTCAATCCCAGTATTACAGGGGGTATCCCAGGGGTGAAAGGAAAGCCTAGCATGGGTCGATCCTGATATAGATTTACCACTGATCAGCTGGTCATTTGTATTACATGATGTGCACAGATTATACAAGTGATAAGAGTAAAGTAACATAATTGTTATAAGATGCATGACTCCACAATATTCATAAAGGTGGTCTTTTACCTTACAGCAGTGTATGGTTTCATTTGAGCTTTTATCTCATATATGGTACATGTTGCCTTACATATTCAGTACATTATTTCGTACTGACGTCCCTGTTGGGGGACCTGCATTCCATGCTGCAGGTGCAGAAGCTAATAAACCTCCCCAGTAAGAGTACAGGATATCAACTGCAGTCACTGAGCTCCAGGTTGCTTCGGGGCTTTGAGTCTTATCATATCTTTTTGCATTGTATAGTATCTTATCATGAGGCGGGGCCTGTCCCGACCCTTATAAGATAATGTTTCTTGTCTAGAGGCTTTGTAGACTATGTAAAGTATAGTATGGTCATGTATCGTATCGTAGACATTGTGGCTCCAACGGCCTAGTCATACAACATCTTTTGGCTTGCTAGTTCCATTTATCTTTTGAGGGCATGTTTAGTATAAAAGTAACTTATAATGTTCATAGGCAATGTATTGCTACAGGTTGGTTCTCCCGAGCCTTACCGGCAACGGGTGCCAGTCCGCCTTAATAGGATTTGGGGCGTGACAGAAGTGGTATCAGAGCGGTTTGTCCTAGGGAGTCTACAAAGCCGTGTCTATGTAGAATCATGTTTATCGATGTGTTGTGCACCACATTTATAAACAAGAGGCTACGTGGCATTTAGGAGTTATCACTTCTTTTCATTCTTTAGATCGTGCCATAGAGCCAAATATTATAAGTGTACCATGTCTAATCCCTGAATTATTTTGTACAGTAAGTATGCCAGAGACAAGGAAGAGTAAAGGTAAAGGAAAGGAAGTAGAAGTGGTAGTTGGTATACCCAATCGGGCGAGACGACAGAGTGAGGCTCTAGATGAGTCTCTATCACAGACATCTCCAACCCCTCCATCTGTTGATGCACCAGGAAGTAGTGAAAACCCCCGAGAACCACCTGTTGATGCTTCTGTGCAGGATTTGAGAAATGCAGTTCAACTGTTGACTTGTATAGTTGCTGGCCAAGGTCAAAGACAAGAAGGCCCAGTTGCAGGTGCAGTTGGTGCAGGTAGGGCATCCAGTACGAGAATACGTGATTTCCTCAACTTAGACCCCCCATCATTCACTGGGACAGATCCAAATGAAGATCCACAAGATTTTATTGATCAGATCCAACGCACCTTAGATGTTATGCATGTAAGTGGTTCGGAAGCTGCTGAGTTGGCAATATATAGATTGAAGGGTGTGGCTATACTGTGGTACGAAGCCTGGAAGCATTCCAAAGGCATAGATACATCTCCAACTACTTGGGAGGAGTTCAAAATGGCCTTTCTTGATCATTACTTGCCATTAGAGATCCGAGAGGCCCGTGCAGATCAGTTCCTGAACCTCCATCAGGGGAATATGAGCGTGAGGGAATATAGTCTTAAATTTAATTCTCTGGCCAGGTACGCTCCTAATGTTGTTCCTACTATGGCAGATAGAGTCCATCGGTATGTCGATAGGTTGGATTCATATTTGGTTAGAGATTGTACCATTGCCTCTTTAAATAAAGACATGGATATAGCGAGGATGCAAGCTTTTGCACAGAAACTGGAGGATCAGAGACAAAGAAGGAGGGCACAAGAAATAGAAAGGGGGCAATTCAAGAGGGCCAGATCTACAGGACAGTTTACACCACCCCAGGGTGAGTTTAGGCCACGATTTTCTCATAGGCCACCCAGGCCATCATCCTCTTACTCTACAGCTAGTGCTCCACCACCACTTCAAGGGTCTAGAAATGATCAATTTGGGCAGAGAAGTGAGGGCCAAGGTACACGGACAACAGGATATTCGGGAAGCCAGCAAATGCCTCCTAGGCAGCCTTGCAGACAATGTGGGAGATATCATATAGGTGCGTGTCGCAGGGGAACAGATGTTTGTTATTGGTGTGGTATGCCAGGGCATGTAATAAAAGATTGCCCAAGAAGACGCAGGGGTGATATGGCACAACCTACTAGATCAGCTGTTGTATCATCATCATCAGTGCCTCCATCAGGTAGAGGTGAGCAATTTCCCATAGGTCGCGGCAGAGGTATTAGAGGGGCAGCTAGTTCCAGCGTGGCCCAAAATCGCACATATGCTCTAGGGACTCGACAGAACCTGGAAGCTTCACCCGATGTGGTTATAGGTACATTGTCCATCTTCTCACATAAAGTGTATGCATTAATTGACCCTGGTTCTACATTGTCATATATTACTCCATTAGTTGCTGGGAAGCTTGGTAGAACACCTAAATTATTGAATAAACCACTTGCGGTGTCTACACCAACTGGGGAGTCAATTATAGTTAGAAGAGTCTATTGTGATTGCATAGTGACTGTCTGCGACCGAGATACATTAGCTGATCTTATCGAGTTAGAAATGGTAGAATTTGATGTTATAATGGGTATGGATTGGTTGGCTTCTTGCTATGCCACCGTTGACTGCCGAACCAAGAGGATGTACTTTCACTTTCCAAATGAAGCAGTCCTTGAATGGGAAGGCAATATTGGGGCACCAAAAGGGAGGTTTATCTCTTATTTTAAAGCCAGAAAAATGATATCAAAGGGATATATATGTCATCTCGTTAGAGTGAGAGACATGGAGGCAGAATCACCAACTATCCAGTCTGTTCCAATAGTGAATGAATTTATTGATGTCTTTCCTGAGGAACTCCCTGGTTTGCCTCCAGAACGAGAAATAGATTTTGGTATTGACTTATTACCAGGCACCGAGCCTATCTCTATTCCTCCATATAGAATGGCCCCGGCAGAATTACGTGAATTAAAGGAGCAACTGAAAGACTTGTTAGAAAAGGGTTTTATAAGACCTAGTGTATCCCCTTGGGGTGCACCGGTTTTATTTGTGCGTAAAAAGGATGGCACATTGAGGATGTGTATTGACTACCGACAACTGAATAGGGTGACAATTAAGAATAAATATCCCCTCCCCAGAATTGATGACTTGTTTGATCAGTTACAGGGTGCTAAATACTTTTCAAAGATCGATTTGAGATCAGGTTATCATCAGGTGAGAGTGCAGGAAAAAGATATACCTAAGACAGCTTTCCGAACCAGATATGGTCACTTTGAATTTCTTGTTATGTCGTTTGGGCTAACGAATGCACCAGCAGTGTTTATGGATTTGATGAATAGGGTATTCAAGCCTTTCCTGGATGTGTTCGTGATAGTATTTATAGATGATATTCTGGTGTATTCAAGGTCAGAAAAGGACCACGCAAATCATTTACGACTAGTACTACAAGTTCTCCGTGATCGCCGGTTGTATGCTAAGTTTTCCAAATGTGAATTTTGGTTAAAATCAGTGGCATTTTTGGGCCATATTGTATCGGATGAAGGAATAAGGGTGGATTCACAAAAGATAGAGGCTGTGAAAGATTGGCCAAGGCCAACGACACCTACAGAAGTTCGAAGCTTCCTTGGATTGGCAGGTTATTACAGAAGGTTTGTTGAAGGTTTTTCTTCTATGTCTGCACCTCTTACTAAGCTAACTCACAAGGAAACCAAATTCCAATGGAATGATGCATGTGAAAGGAGCTTTCAAGAGTTGAAAAGCAGGCTAACCTCAGCACCTGTGCTAGTGCTTCCAGAAGGCTCAGAGGGATATGCAGTGTATTGTGATGCTTCCGGAGTTGGTTTGGGGTGTGTACTAACACAACATGGTAAGGTGATTGCTTATGCCTCGAGACAATTGAGACCACACGAGAAAAACTACCCAACACATGATCTTGAGCTAGCAGCGGTTGTATTTGCTTTAAAGATATGGCGCCACTATTTGTATGGGGTGCACGTGGACATATATACAGATCATAAGAGTTTACAGTATATTTTCAAGCAGAAAGATCTAAATTTGAGGCAGCGGAGGTGGCTAGAGTTAATAAAGGATTATGATATTGATATATTATACCATCCAGGGAAAGCAAATGTGGTGGCTGATGCTCTAAGTCGTAAGACACTCATGGGTACCAGTGATCAGAAAGGGGTAAAGCAAGGCATGGCTAAGGATCTGCGTCAACTAGCCAATCTGGGTGTTCGTCTACTCGAAACTCCAAGAAAGGACATTATTGTACATAATGCTGCCGATTCTTCATTGATAAGGGAAGTGAAAGAAAAACAGTATTATGATCCTATTCTACAATGCCTTAAGGAGAAAGTAAGTCAAGGTATAATGAAGGAGTTTAGGCTTACACAAGATGGAGTACTTTATTGCCAAAATAGATTGTGTGTTCTTGATGTTAACAGACTCAGAAAGAGAATAATGGAAGAAGCCCATCATTCAAGATATTCCATCCACCCAGGATCTACTAAGATGTATCATGACCTAAAGGGAGTGTTTTGGTGGGGAGGCATGAAAAAGGACCTTGCAGAGTTTGTGGCTCAATGTCCTACTTGTCAACAAGTCAAAGTAGAGCACCAAAAGCCAGGTGGTTACATGCAATGTATAGAGATTCCAACTTGGAAGTGGGATATGACTAATATGGATTTTGTAACTGGTTTGCCTCGTTCAGTTAATAAGTTTGACTCCATATGGGTGATAGTTGATAGACTCACGAAGTCAGCGCACTTCCTGCCAGTTAGAAGTGATTATACAGCTGAAGAATATGCCAAATTATACCTCAAAGAGATAGTTAGGCTACATGGGGTCCCACTCTCTATTATATCTGATCGAGGAGCTCAATTCACGGCAAAATTTTGGAAGTCCTTTCAAAGGAGTTTAGGGACGCAAGTGAATTTGAGTACAGCCTTCCATCCCCAAACAGACGGCCAGGCAGAGCGTAGTATTCAAACACTTGAGGATATGTTGCGAACCTGTGCATTAGATTTTAAAGGTAGCTGGGTAGAACACTTGCCCCTTATTGAATTTGCCTATAATAATAGCTACCATTCGAGCATCAAGATGGCGCCTTACGAAGCTTTGTATGGGAGGAAATGTAGGTCACCAATTGGTTGGTTCGAAGTGGGTGAAACCACCTTGCTCGGGCCAGATTTAGTCCAACAAGCCATGGAAAAAGTTAAGGTGATACAACAACGACTAAAAACAGCCCAAAGTCGTCATAAATCATATGCAGATATGCGGAGAAGAGGGCTGGAATTCTCTATTGGAGATTGGGTATTTTTAAAGGTATCACCGATGAAAGGAGTTATGAGATTTGGTAAGAAAGGGAAACTAAGCCCACGTTACATAGGGCCATATAAGATTACTAAGAGGGTCGGACAAGTTGCATATGAATTAGAGCTACCCCAGGAACTTTCAATGGTTCATCCAGTGGTTCATGTGTCAATGCTTCGAAAATGCATAGGTGACCCCTCTCGTATCACTCCTATAGAAGATGTACAGGTCACAGAGGATCTTACTTATGAAAAGGTACCGGTTGCTATTCTAGATCGCCAAATTAAAAAGTTAAGGAACAAAGAAATTGCATCAGTAAAGGTACTCTGGAGAAACAACCAAGTAGAAGAAATAACGTGGGAACCGGAGGAAGTAATGATATCCAAATACCCTTATCTATTTGAAGACAAGGAGGGACTAAAAGATACAGAGGAGGAACATTAATAGGTATGTTTTTGAATACTAGTTATGTTATTAACAGTTGTGTGACCAGAAATTCAAACCTGCCTAGACTATACAGTTATGTTAACATTCGGGACGAATGTTCCTAAGGGGGGGAGGATGTAACACCCCACATTTTGCATGTACTAGTAATGTTCACATAAAATGACATACGACTTGATTTAATTACTACCAAAACTTTTTTTTTCAAGTGTTCAAGTGTTAGATTGGGGCACTATATGGAAGTCTATTTAGAGACTGTGGCCTTAAACGGAGAAAATCATTGACGTGCTTATGGAACTTAGGAAGCTAGCAGGTGAGTCACCTGTGTGGTTGGCTTAAAAAAAAAATGTATATATACATGAAGGAGAATAATTCATTCATAAGTGAACTCACTTGAAGTCTAGACGTTAGTAAAAAGAAAGGGGAACGAAGACAAGGCTTAACGCCGAAACTTTCCAAGTCTTGCGACAAACGAAGCCCAAGTTAGGGAGGCTATTAAAGCCAATGGTTTAGCATTATATTGGGCCAAGATGTTCAGCCCAAGATTTTTATATAATAGGCCCAACTACATTCATTCACTACTAAGAAAATTGGGCCCAAACAAAGTGCAAGCAAGATTAAGGAAAATGGGCCACTAAAGCCCATTGATTTAGAGATCCAAAAGGCCCAAGTGAAAGGGGAAAATTGGTCATTGACCAACTTGAGTTAATGAGTTGCAAATATTAGGAGAAAGTCGGTCTAAGGCCCCTTTAAAAAGGGACCAAAACCGAGCTCCTTAGGTTAACTAGTAGGAGACCAAAACAATTTCAGCTTTTCTCTCTAAGTTTCTCTTGGCATTTCTTCACCTTGGAAGGCAACCAAAGGCTACTTTTTGAGTTATTGAATTATACTTACACCTTGGGAGTTAAGGTATGTAAAAAATAACCATATACTTGATATGAATTTTCCATGGAAAACAAGATAAGTTGGCTGGTGTACTGTGCAGGAATTTCTGGACAGCTTGTGTCCTGAAAGTTGTTGTTTGATTTTCTTGGCTTTGGAACGATTCTTACCCTGATTTTTGACTTTGATATGATATAAAGTTGAGGTTATTAATATGTTATAGTGTGTATATGGTTGCCAAGGTTGCTGGACTGTTTTGCTAGTTCTTTGGAAACAAGTATCCTTATATGATCTTATGTGCTTCCAAAATGGTATTGGACTGTTTTGATGAGGGGGCTGATGTTTCACGTTTCCCCCCCTGTGTTTTGAGCTATTTTGTGACTGTGTTAAGGTTTATTTGATGTATATATATGTTGGGAGCATCTGGTTCAAAGTTGGGACAAGTATGGATTGTTAACGACGAAATGTAGGGAGACGACGAGATGTTGTGCTTCTTAGTTGAGCATTTTGTAAAATGGTTCTGTGTTGTAGTTATGGACTGTTGCCAGCATGTTGTAGAGCTGATATAGGCTGTGTACATCATGTATAGGATAATGTGTACTGGTTGAAGACAGTTAGAATTGAGAAAGTCGGAATAACACCATTGAGTCGATGGTTATACGTTTGTTGCCAAAGTGTTGTGTTTTGTGAGATTGGGCTGCCCAGATGCATTGATTAGCTGCTAATACTAGCTTTAAAACATGATATTGTAGATAAATAGTTGGAAGAAAAGAAGTCATTTCGAGGTAAAAACAAGTTGATATGTCGAGGTATGTAAGGCTATTCGATCTCTTATTATTTGGCATGGAATCCAAAGTCTTTATTGGCACATAGAGATCTTTACAAACTTCGATATAACCACTCCACTCTTTCACATGTATTTGTGTGTCCAGATTCGAGCCTTGTCATTGCTGCATACATACATTGGACACCATGACATATGAGTCTTCTTTTTAGCAAAATAAAGTTCATACGTTGTTTATGTCCTACATGTTTCACTAATTGTATAACCCACTCTTTTCATTGTGATATGATGTTACATGGTCACATACTTGTCACTTGTCATGCTTATAGTCTTATAGCTCAAATTTTACGACCACCAAAGATTCATATCAAAAGTAATAAGAAGATATATGTATACAGTTGCTTCTGTTGGGTGGTATCCCAGGGGTGAAAGAATCACCTAGCATGGGTCAATCCCAGTATTACAGGGGGTATCCCAGGGGTGAAAGGAAAGCCTAGCATGGGTCGATCCTGATATAGATTTACCACTGATCAGCTGGTCATTTGTATTACATGATGTGCACAGATTATACAAGTGATAAGAGTAAAGTAACATAATTGTTATAAGATGCATGACTCCACAATATTCATAAAGGTGGTCTTTTACCTTACAGCAGTGTATGGTTTCATTTGAGCTTTTATCTCATATATGGTACATGTTGCCTTACATATTCAGTACATTATTTCGTACTGACGTCCCTGTTGGGGGACCTGCATTCCATGCTGCAGGTGCAGAAGCTAATAAACCTCCCCAGTAAGAGTACAGGATATCAACTGCAGTCACTGAGCTCCAGGTTGCTTCGGGGCTTTGAGTCTTATCATATCTTTTTGCATTGTATAGTATCTTATCATGAGGCGGGGCCTGTCCCGACCCTTATAAGATAATGTTTCTTGTCTAGAGGCTTTGTAGACTATGTAAAGTATAGTATGGTCATGTATCGTATCGTAGACATTGTGGCTCCAACGGCCTAGTCATACAACATCTTTTGGCTTGCTAGTTCCATTTATCTTTTGAGGGCATGTTTAGTATAAAAGTAACTTATAATGTTCATAGGTAATGTATTGCTACAGGTTGGTTCTCCCGAGCCTTACCGGCAACGGGTGCCAGTCCGCCTTAATAGGATTTGGGGCGTGACAATATCCGTGCACCGTGGCACCAAGGCAGCTTGGAACCGTGGCGCCATGGCACCAAGGCACCGTGGCGCCATGGCACCAAGGCACCAAGGCACCATTGAACCAAGGCACCAAGGCGCCAAGGCACCATGGCGCCATGGCACCGTGGCGCCATGGCACCATGGCACCAAGGCACCGTGGCGCCATGGCACCAAGGCACCAAGGAACCAAGGCACCATGGCGCCATGGCACTTTGCATACTCATTTTTCTACATATCTGCTCTAATTTTTTTATTTTAAATATATTTCGATGTTACCTCATATGTCGTGGTGGTTTTCGTAATATCCCGTCGCCTTATTTTCAAATTTTTATTTAATATTCTTAAATTTAAATATTTTATATCGTTACATCATTCGTACAAATGCGCACTCAATTGTTGGTTTAAGGCTATTTCATTCTAATATGCGTATTTTGGGGTTGTCACTTATCCGTTGCATTCTGGGCGATTTTCCTAATGACTCCACGTTATTTTTATATTTTTTTAAAATTTTTATTTAATATCCTTAAATTTAAATATTTTATATTGTTACGTTATACGTACAATTATGCACTCGATTGTTGGTTTAAGGTTAGTTTATGCGCTGATAATATTTTCCTAATTTTTTCATATTTTTATAGATATTTTTTCTATTTTTGATTTATTTTTACATATTTTTTGAATTTTAATAAATGATATTTGTAAAAAAATATTTTCACAACGAAAATTATCATTTACAAATTACGCGACCTTTTTGTAAGTGCACAGGCTCCGTATCTCATCAAAACGTGCAGTTGGGGTCCGCATATGTCTGGTATAATTTTCTGGCAAAATCATGTCTACTCCTGTCACTTGGGTTTTTTTTTAAGCATATATAAAGGGGGTAGAGGTGTTGAAGGCACTTCAAGGCGACTATCGGTAGTTGGCATAGGCGCTCAGTGGCTATGTCGGCGAGCAGCGTGGGCGCATGGCAGCATGCATGGCTAGTCCGTGCAAGCCGTCCGTGCCCGTGTAGCAACGTCGGCGGCGCTTCGTTGTACGCTCGTGTCGGTTATCGGTGGCGTCGTCCACGACGGGGCTGCTGGCGCTAGACTTCGGACGAGGCGGTGCCTTCGTGCGAGCGGCCAGTACTGGATGCTGCTCTCGGGGCAAGCTCCAGGCGCCTGCGCATGAGGCTTGGCGTGCCTTCATCTCCTCTGCACCCCCCACGCGTGGGCTATCGTGTCAAGCGGGACTTGCTTCAGCCTTGCAACGTCCGCATGGGCAGCAGCGCACGGCATCTATTGTCGGGCGTTGGGGCCGGTGCCGGGCGTGCATCGACGGAGCATTTGGACACACGGCGCGTGAGTTGTGTTCGGCATGTGCGGTTAGGTTGGATCCCTGCTCGAGCAGCAACGTCCTGACCCGCCTGCCATCTCAGTCGCGGGGTAAGCGCAATGTAGGCTTGCTCGAAGTCGGTTTCCTGTGCTGCATACCTAATGCCCAGGCATTATCAAGTTTTATCGATCGCCCTTCGCCCCTCGTATTTCGTGTGCTGGGCGAATCGAAAGGCCGCCCTCGCATCCCACGACTTCCTCGCTTCGTCGTGCGATGTCGTGGTCCGCGAGCGGCGGTTCGGATTCTCGGATGCGGCAGATGCAGCGGGCATGGGGCCTTCATCGGCTCCTATCTTCCCCGTACGACGCTCCTTGCAAACGACGGTCGCGCTCACCTTGAATCCGTTTGCGCCCCCGCAGGGAGGCCGGGCTCATGCGACGCCGACGTCGATGAGGAATGCTACCTGGTTGATCCTGCCAGTAGTCATATGCTTGTCTCAAAGATTAAGCCATGCATGTGTAAGTATGAACAAATTCAAACTGTGAAACTGCGAATGGCTCATTAAATCAGTTATAGTTTGTTTGATGGTATCTACAACTCGGATAACCGTAGTAATTCTAGAGAAGAACGTGATCAAGACATGGCGCACATGAAAACACAAGTGGATCTTCTGACAAAGCATTTATTATCATGGAAGACCGAAAAAGTGAAAGCTGTAGCGCTAAAAGGAAGAGACGAATCTGATTCTGAAGAGGAGGCCAACTACTTGAACAATCAGGGGGGTTTTCGTGGGAATGCCCAAGGAAACCAAGGTCGGAACTATTATGATAAATCTGGAAGCAAAGACCAAGGTAGTTGGAAGAAAAACAATGAAAAGAGTGGTTTGTACGTTCCCCCTGGTAGACGTGACACCACCACATCTAATTCTGGAAGTATGGAAGACATGATGGCTAAGTTATTGAAAGGAGTGGAAGCAACGAGCGCGGGAGTTACGGAGGTAATTAATGATTTGCCCTCCATGAAGCAATTAGTTGATTCTCATTCCACTTCTATCAAGCAAATAGAGCAGCAATTAAGCCAACTTTCAGCAGCATTCAATCAAAGAAAGGATGGCACCTTACCAAGCAATACGGTGCAAAACCCAAGGAATGATGGGTCATGCATGGCCATCACTACCAGAAGTGGTAAGGTGCTGGAAACTTCAGCAAAAGGCAAGCAAGTGGTTGACAAAATTGCAGACATGGACGTTACACCTAGTGACGTTGCAAAAGGAGATGATGCCGCAGCAACTACTTCCAACATCAAGGACGTTACACCTAGTGACGTGCAGCCTGAAAAAATGGAAAAACGGAAGCAAGAGGAGAAGAAATCCACTGAAAGAACACTTCCATACCCACCACCACCTTTTCCCCAAAGATTGAAGAAGGTGGCGGATGACACTAAGTTCAGCAAATTTATGACTATGTTGAAGCAGCTGACCATTAATGTTCCACCAGTAGAGGCACTTGAACAAATGCCTGGGTATGCGAAGTTTATGAAAGATCTTTTGAATAAGAAGAGGGAAGCAAGTTATGAGCTGAAGGATGATGTGCATCACTGTAGTGCAATTGCTACCCGATCGATAGTTCAGAAGAAGGCCGACACCGGAGTTTTCACTATTCCTTGCACCGTCGGATCTTTGAACTTTGCCAAAGCATTATGTGATTTAGGAGCCAGCATCAACTTGATGCCATTATCGATCTACAAGAAGTTGGGGTTAGGAGATCCTACACCAACCAATATGAGGCTTGTCATGGCGGATAGGTCGGTAAAATGACCTGTTGGTATTTTATGCGATGTCTTGGTAAAGGTTTCTTCATTTATCTTCCCAGCAGACTTTGTCATCTTGGATTGTGAAGCACATTCTGAGGTTCCCATAATCTTGGGGCGCCCTTTCCTTACTACAGGAAGTGTGCTCATTGATTTGAGAGCTAATGAGCTTTCATTCCGAATAAATGACGAAGTGGTTCATTTTGATGTTTGCAAATCAATGAAGCAACCCAAAGATCTGAGTGTATTTTCTGTGGCTGATGTTGTCCTTGATGATGAGAAAGAACGACTTGAAGAAGAGCAAATTCTTGATGATCCTTTGGAGGTTTTGCTCATGAAAAGAGAGATTGAGGATGCTGAAATTTCTGAAGAAGCTATTTGTGCTCTATCGGGATTGGGGACCTATCGCTATACTCCCAAGAAGCTGGATCTTGATTTCAAGAATCGACCCACACCACCAGCTAAGCCATCTATTGAAGAACCACCCAGGTTAGATTGAAGGAGTTGCCAAGTCAGTTAAAGTACGCATTCTTAGGAAGCGAAAACACTCTTCGAGTCATAGTGGCAGCCGATTTGGGTGAGCAACAAGTTGCAGCTCTTATTGCAATCTTACGCAAGCATATTAGAGCCATTGGATGGACCATTGCAGATTTTATTGGTATTCCACCTGGGATTTGCACACATAAAATTCAGCTTCAAGAAAAGTGCACACCCACTATTGAACATAAAAGGTGTTTAAACCCACCTATGCAAGAATTGGTGAAGAAGGAGATTATCAAGTGGTTAGACGCAGGAGTTGTATATCCTATCTTTGATAGCACATGGGTAAGTCCTGTACAATGTGTTCCCAAGAAAGGAGGTATGACGGTGGTCGCAAATGCGAAGAATGAGCTTATTCCACTCAGGCCCGTTACTGGATGGAGAGTATGCATGGACTACCGCAAGCTGAATTCTTGTACACTCAAGGATCACTTCCCCATGCCATTTATGGACCAAATGCTAGACCGATTAGCGGGAAAAGGATGGTTTTTGCTTCTTGGATGGTTATTCAGGTTATAATCAGATTTGTATTGCTCCTGAAGACCAAGAGAAGACAACGTTTACATGTCCATATGGTACGTTTGCCTTCAAACGTATGCCATTCGGGTTATGTAACGCACCAGCAACCTTTCAACGTTGTATGATGTTTATTTTCTCTGATATGGTTGAAGACACTTTGGAGGTATTTATGGATGACTTTTCAGTTATTGGTGAGTCTTTTGAAGCATGTTTGGCAAACTTGAGCATGGCATTGCAAAGATGTGTAGAGTTCAACCTTGTGCTGAATTGGGATAAGTGCCACTTCATGGTAAAAGAAGGAATCGTTCTTGGGCACAAGATCTCCAAAAGAGGAATAGAGGTTGATCGAGCAAAAATTGAGGTTATTGAGAAGCTACCGCCTCCAATTTCGGTGAAGAGAGTTCGCAGTTTTCTTGGCCATGCTGGGTTCTGTCGTAGATTCATCAAAGACTTTTCCAAAATTTCTAGTCCATTGTGCAAACTACTGGAGAAAGATGCAAAGTTTGACTTTAATGAAGATTGCTTAAAGGCATTCGAATGCCTTAAAGAAAAACTCATTGAAGCCCCTATCATGGTAGCACCAGATTGGATGCTCCCGTTCGAAGTCATGTGTGATGCTAGTGGTGTAGCCGTTGGTGCTGTTATTGGACAGATAAAGGAGAAACTATTTCATCCTATCTACTATGCGAGTAAAGTCCTAAATGAAGCCCAAAGGAACTACACTGTTACTGAACAAGAGCTCCTAGCGGTCGTGTATGCATTTGAGAAGTTTCGTGCCTACCTATTGGGTACTAAGGTGATCGTCCATACAGACCATGCAGCTCTTAGGTATCTAATGACGAAGAAGGATGCAAAACCAAGGTTGATTCGATGGGTGTTGCTGCTGCAAGAGTTCGATTTTGAGGTCAAAGATAGAAGAGGTTGCGAGAACCAAGTGGCCGATCATCTATCTTGACTTGAGAATGAACATGTGGCGCAACCTGAAATTCAGATTGATGATGCATTCCCTGAAGAGGAGATATTAGCAATAACAAGGGAGAAATTACCATGGTATGCTGATTTTGCAAATTTCATGGTGAGAAATATGCTACCTGCCAATTTATCCTACCATCAAAGAAGGAAGTTTATGCATGACGTTCAGCACTACTATTGGGATGAGCCTTATTTGTTTTGAAGATGCGCGGATGGTATCATTCGACGATGTATATCCCATGAAGAAGTGCCCACTATATTAGAAGCATGCCACACTTCGCAATGCAGGCAATAGAACGGCAAGAAAAGTTTTGCAAAGTGGTTATTATTGGCCTTCGATATTCAGAGATGCATACAACTATGTTAGAAGGTGTGACCAATGCCAACGTCAAGGTGCTATTTCAAAACACCATGAAATGCCCCTGTCCAAAATTCTGGAGGTAGAACTCTTTGATGTGTGGGGTATTGATTTCATTGGTCCATTTGTGAATTCGTTTGGAATGAAATACATCTTGGTTGCGGTGGATTATGTTTCGAAATGGGTTGAAGCTGTAGCATTGGCCGACAACGAAGGAAAGCGTGTTGTAGCATTCTTAAAGAAGAATATCTTCTCTCGCTTTGGAGTACCGCGTACTATCATAAGTGATGGAGGATCTCACTTTTGCAACAAGCTATTCAAATCTGTATTGGCTAAGTATGGTGTCAAGCAACATAAGGTGGCTATGCCTTATCATCCCCAAACTAGTGGACAAGTAGAGGTTTCCAATCGTGAGATCATTCAAATCCTTGCAAAGACGGTTAATGCTAATAGGAAGGATTGGTCTAGGAAGCTAGATGATGCACTATGGGCGTATAGGACTGCATTCAAGACACCCATTGGTATGTCACCTTATCAGCTAGTTTATGGGAAGGCTTGTCATCTACCCATTGAGCTCGAGCACAAGGCATTGTGGGCATTGAAGCAATTGAACCTGAATTGGGATGATGTGAAGAATCTGAGGTTGGAGCAGCTGAACGAACTAGATGAATTTCGTCTTCATGCATATGAACGATCGAATTTATATAAGGAGCGGATGAAGAAGTATCATGATCAGCGGATTGTTCGACGAAACTTCCAAAAAGGTGACATGGTACTACTCTTTAACTCTAGATTTAAGCTCTTCCCAGGTAAGTTAAAATCAAAGTGGTCTGGTCCATTTAAAGTCATCCAAGTCTACTCGTCTGGAGTAGTCGAATTGGAAGGCAATAAGGGTGTTGTTTTCAAAGTGAATGGCCAACGTGTTAAGCCTTATATCGGTCCTATTGACTCGATGAATGACATGGCCATCACTTATCTCGATGAAGTATAAGTAATCGAGATTATTACGTCGAGCCACAACAATAAATAAGGCACTATATGGGAGGCAATCCATTATTTTATTGTTTTATCATTTCATCGTTTTATCGTTTTATCGTGTTTATACTTGTTTTGTTTTTGATAAATGAAAAATCCAAAAATAAGAGTCGTGCCACGACCAAAACTAAGGCGCTTGGTGGGAGGCAACCCATCGTACTAATCATTTTCAGTTGTTTTGAGCAAATATAGGTGCAAGAAGTATTTAACGAGGAGATTCATTTCAATTGACGATTTGGACGCATTGTATGGTAAAGTTGGTAAGTTAGGAATGGTGATGCACAAGGCTATGGATTGAGCATTTATCACACCAAAATAGGCTTCGAGGAAGGCTAGGCCTTGGTAAACCAGGCCACGAACGATGCACAACCTATCCTATAGCCTAAGGTCTCGGAATCTAGTGTGCTATACACTATGCGCCGCCTATTCCTTGGTATGCTTTTGACTATGCGCCGCCTATGCTATGGCATTTGGTCTCAGTATCTCATATGCCATAGACTATGCGGCCCATATGTCTACAAATGCCATAGACTATGCGGCGCATATGTCCCATTATGCTATAGACAATGCGCCGCATATGTCATTGATATGCCGAGCATTATGCGCCGCATATGTGGTATTTTTTTCTCCAAAACCGATTGTAAATGGGTCAAAACCTGACCCATTCTCTTCCTATATAAAGGGGACTTAGTTTTACAACACAACCACACTAAAAATTGACCTAAGGACGCCGCATATACATCCAAATCCTCTCAAAATCTTCTTCTTTTGCTCTTCCAATTCACAAAACCATCTCCACAAGCTTCAAGCAAGTAAGTACTCTCTTATTCTTCATTTATTTCTCGTAAATACTATGTTGCTATGTCTATTATGAATTTCTAAATCGTATAAGATTGTTGGTGATGTTCATGTGTTTGGATTGTTGATACAAAATCATGTGAGTGAACATGTACGTAGGAAAATCTTGACTTGTTTTCGACTTGAAATTGGTTTTAATAGCATTGTTATACTATTTGCGGAATTACTATGGCTATGAATAGTGCTTAAGATTGTTGTTTGGATACTTACATGTTAGACTATCCCGGCCATCGGGATAAGACTTATAGTGCCTACCGACATAAGAGGTTGTGATTGTTGTAAGAATAACAATTCCATGTGGTAACCCCTATGTAGTAGTGTTGCTATATCTACCATGAAAGTAGTCCAATAGCTGCAATTAAGTGATGCATTGCTGATTTTCTTGACGGAATACAATCCTAAAACGTATGTCGACGAAATCTGAGTAACTCGACTACTTTCACTTCACTGATTTGTGTTAACAAAACTAAGTGTGGGGTGGTACCCCTATTGCTTGCTTATAGATTGTATCAAGTGAGATTGTGCTGCAACTAACACTAATTCTAGTCTCAGGTACAATGGCACCTAAAGCAAGGCAAGGCAAGGAGAAGGCTACCACGTCCCAAAAGGGCAGGAAGAGAGGTCGAAAGGACCAAGGAGAATCATCCTCAGCACAACTACGCCGCAGAATGTTTGGAATAAAATGGGTTCTTAAGGAAGAAGCCAAAGCATAGTACAGCAACAACAAATAAAGAAAATATGTGCACGTCAACTTGATCAACAAGGAGACCTTATCAAAGAAGGAGCCGCGAATGTTGGCAAAAATAATGGCATTGAAGCTGGCTTTCATCTTCCGCGACATGGGAGAATGCAACCTTGATTTAACAAGAGAGTTTTATACCAACTGGTCGCCGAACACAACAGGTAATGAAGTCAAAATTCGGGGCCAAGTGTTACAGTTCACCGCGGATTGGATCAACTCTTTTCTTGGCTTACCTTCGATCGACACAACAACATTCAAAGATGCTGAAACAACTCATGGTGTCAACCTTACTACTGCGGAGAGACATGCTCGTGATGAGAGTTTCTTCCGTCATCTCTATGGCATGACACGATTTACTATGATGAGTGGTGGACGTATTCCAACTGCTGAAGAGCTCCAACAGCTGGACCACGACTACCCAATGAACATGCATGCACGGGAGATGTGTGGAGTGGGCGTATACTTTGAGGAACGTCTAGAGGTTGATGTTCCGACTGATGACTATCGACGCTTGCCTGATTCTGACGAGGAGGATAACTCTGACGATGACTCTTATGATAATTCAGACGAAGGGGGTATGACCCCCGACATTGAGGAAGAGTCCAACTAAGCAGGTTCTTCGTATTTATTTTCCACTGAGGGCAGTGTCCCGTTATAGTGTGGGGTGGCGGTATCGCATGCTATACTTCTCTATTTGCATCTATGTTTGTTTACTTTTTTTGTGTTTTTTCAATTTTTTTTAGTTAAGTTAAGTTTTTTTTAGGAGTAAATTTTTTCTAGCTTCGCATGAAATTATTTTGATAGGCAGCATGAGATTATAACAAGAGTATGTGTTACAATTGTGACTATTGAGACGTTTAGACTCTAGTTGTGACTCATTATGTGATATTTTGTGGTTCAATTCCTTCACTTGTTGGGTCGAGAGTCTATATTACTTCCAATCAAGTCAACCATGTGCCTTGTGTGTGTGAGATTAATAGTATCTTCTATGTATGTGGCTGATGCTAGAACTTGCCTGGTATGTATGCAAAGCGAAAATAAGGAGTGTAAGTTTAGGATATGATTTAGGCATTTCTTTGGCAACCTATATTTGTTCACTTTCAGTTTTACCTACCCATGGACATCATCCTAGTTAAACCCTTTTGAGCCTTTAGCCTATTTCTTTGACAACCTTGTATGTAAGCCTAATCCATTTCTTTCAAGATCGTAATTTGATCCAAATTCCTAAGTGCTTTAAATTAAAAAAAGTCATGTGACAACATAAGAGGAAATTGGGTGAGTATGATGCTTTAAATTGTAATGGTGCTTGAATGTGTTATGAAAAAGAAAGTACTGTCATAAGAGGTATGTTGAGAAAAGAAAAAGGAAAAAGAAAGCTGAAAAGTGAGTTATGCTTAAAATTGAAAAACGAAAGAGGAGAACAAGGGTGGTAGAATAAAAGAAAGAGGAAAGGTTGAAAGAAAAAAAAATGTCAATGATACAATGTGATGTATTAAAGTGCTTAGGAACTTATTCACTATTTCTGGCCAAAATAGTCCTACCCGTCCCTTAGCCTACATTACAACCATCAAAATACCTACTTGATCCTAAGCTTAGCATTCTGACATTTAGTAGAGTATTACACTAAGGGCAAGCCTATGGTCATCAGTTGCTACATATGAATTCTTTGTGAGAGTGAGAGCAAGGATATTGTTGATACCCATGTTTGAAAAATATGCTATATTTGTGAGTGATTATGGGTACTATATGGTGAGACACACATGGTTGATGAGTTTTGGATAGTTGTATATGATTCTATGCACTTTAACGTTTGCATGCGAGTTGATCACCATCACGAGTCTATGCTAGAGGCTAAACTGTTTCTACTAATAATCGGAAAGCTACTCTTTGTTGATAATTGTTGTGCTTGTCTTGAAGAATGTTTTGTGTTGTTGCTGTAAAACCCTAAGTTGATGTGAAGAAGGACATGATATTTTGTTCGAGGACGAACAAAGCTTTAAGTGTGGGGTGTTGATGATAGGCGAATTTACACGCCTATATCAATATATTTTGCCCATATTTTAGCCTAGTTTTGAGAACAAACTATATATTTCATGCACTTTTAGTCCTTTTTCCTATAAATGAGCTAACGAACATGATTAGTAAAGTTTCAGGTATAAATGATGTAAAATTCAGCATTTTATGGCTTACTTGACGCAAAAAAAAGCTCACGAAGGAAGGAAAGGGAGTTTACACGCCTATGGACCAAAACTGCTGCATGGAAAATCTGTCTCGGGCTAAAACAGCATTTCTAAAGACTTTGGGGACTTACAGACACAAAGCTGGATTTTGACAAAGATACATTAACCTAGTACAATTGGGTTATGTATTTCATTAGTTCATTTGGATTATGATAATATTACATCAACCTAGTACATTTGGGTTAAGTGTTCCATAGGCCTAGTAGGATTTGGTTATTTATTTCATTAGCATAGTAGGAGTAGGATAGGAGTATTATAAATACCCTATCATACTAGAGAATTTTATTCATCTTTCTATTCTTCACTTAATTCAACAATTAATTTTCTTCCATCCCTCTCATCTTCCACTACAAACACTTCTAATCTACTCTTCTATTCTTAAATTCCACAACAAGAGAATCGTTACCAAGCTAAGGAAACACGCCTAACGCCTATCACTTGATCTACACGCCATTACTCAATATTGTGATGTAATAACAATGTCAATCGTGATCTCCTTCGCATTCATGGGTAACTAAACTTCTCTATTGGGGTTATGGAAGCCGTATGAGTTACTATCTATTGCTGTGAGTTTGTAAGTTCGAGACACGTATATTGCTTATATCATTATTCTCTTCATCTTAATCTACATTCTTTGCGGTTGGAAATGCAAGAATACGCCAGTCTAACATTTAACTTGTTCGAGAGAAAGGTTATTTGTCTGGAAAAGAGATAGTGTCAAGGTAGTAGGACACCCTTTCCTATTAAAAAGCTAGTGTCGTAACTGGACTAACCTCTTGGAGAATTCGTACCGTTAGACATGCTTTAAGCTCGAGAGAGTTAAAGTGAAATAGACCTTGTTTAGGTCGAGAGACGCTTGGATTTACCATCGAATACAATTCTCTATAAGCAATTGCTTGTCAGAATTCTACACACTCATAGCCAATAGAGACGTATACCTCAGAAGGTGGACATAACCCCAACGCTTCAATTCTCATTGTTTACAACCAACGTAACAATCTCTCTCTTTTTACTTTATTATTTTCAGCTTTTGTTTACATTACTTGCACGACATTACAATCCCCCCTTTTTACGAGACTTGCACCAAAAGATTAGTAATTTTACTTACTTGTTGGCCAAGCTATTCCCTGTGGGATCGATACCCAACCCAGATTGGGTTCTATATTTGCTAACGACCACTTTACACTCCTACGAAAGTTGTAGATTGAGCGTTATCACCTTGCATACTCATTTTTGTACATATCCGCTCTAATTTTTTAATTTTAAATATATTTCGATGTTACCTCATATGTCGTGGCGGTTTTCGTAATGTCCCGTCGCCTTCTTTTCAAATTTTTATTTAATATCCTTAAATTTAAATATTTTATATCGTTACGTCATTCGTACAAATGCGCACTCAATTGTTGGTTTAAGGCTACTTCCTTCTAATATGCATATTTTGGGGTTGTCACTTATCCGTTGCATTCTGGGCGATTTTCCTAATGACCCCACGTTATTTTTATATTTTTTAAAAATTTTTATTTAATATCCTTAAATTTAAATATTTTATATCATTACGTTATACGTACAAATATGCACTCGATTGTTGGTTTAATGTTAGTTCATGCGCTGAGAATATTTTTTTAATTTTTTCATATTTTTATAGATATTTTTTCTATTTTAGATTTATTTTTACATATTTTTTGAATTTTAATAAATGATATTTGTAAAAAAAATTTTTCTCAATGAAAATTATCATTTACAAATTACGCGACCTTTTTGTGAGTGCACATGCT
>CM061556.1:259010028-259020028 GCA_030864225.1 Capsicum baccatum var. pendulum
ATCTTGATGGTGCCGGAGCCACTGGAGCTATTATTCCACCACCATTAGCGCCCGGAGCCAAGTTCAACATCACTAGCACCATGATTCAGTTATTGCAACTCAAGGGGTTATTTGGTGGACTAGCAGGCGATGATCCGAATATGCATCTCATCAACTTTATTTCTACATGCAAGTCTTTTGACAATCCTGGTGTTGGTCAGAATGCTATTCGATTACGTCTATTTCCATTGTCTCTGTCTGGGGAGGCAACATTATGGTTGAATGGGCTGACTCCTGATTCAATTACAAATTGGAGGCAATTGAGAGACGCTTTCCTAGAAAGATTTTTTCCGCCATCCAAAAGGGCTCAATTGAGAGATGAAATCAGCAACTTTCGTCAGCTTCCCTCTGAATCTCTTCACGAAACATGGGAGAGGTTCAAGACAAAGCTAACGAGATGCCCAAACCATCACATGACTAATGTTCACCTCATGGAGATCTTGTATAGAGCCTTGAATTCAGTAACTAAACCAGTGGTGGACAACGCAGCTGGAGGTTCTATTATGGACCTCACCTTTGGTCAAGAAAGCAACATGCTAGATCGTATGACGAAACAAAGCAGAGCTTGGCATACCAGGGATTCTGAGGTAGCAAGCCCCACTTTATCTATTGGCATGTCTGCAGACCAAAGAAGAAGAGAAGAAGAACGTGATCAAGATATGGTGCACATGAAAACCCAAATGGATCTTCTTACAAAGCATCTATTAGGGAAGACTGAAAAAGTGAAAGCTATTGCGTCAAAAGGAAGAGACGAATCTGATTCAGAAGAGGAGGCCAACTACTTGAACAATCAGGGGGGTTTCCGTGGGAATGCCCAAGGAAACCAAGGTCGGAACTATTATGATAAATCAGGAAGCAAAGACCAAGGTAGTTGGAGGAAAAATAATGAAAAGAGTGGTTTGTACGTTCCCCCTGGTAAACGTGATACCACCACATCTAATTCTATGGAAGACATGATGGCTAAGTTATTGAAAGGAGTGGAAGCAACGAGCGCGGGAGTTAAGGAGGTAATTGACGATTTGGCCTCCATGAAGCAACTAGTTGATTCTCATTCCACTTCTATCAAGCAAATAGAGCAGCAATTGAGCCAACTTTCAGCAGCATTCAATCAAAGAAAGGCTGGCACCTTACCTAGCGATACTGTGCAAAACCCAAGGAATGATGGGTCATGCATGGCCATCACCACCAGAAGTGGTAAGGTGCTGGAAACTTCAGAAAAAGGCAAGCAAGTGGTTGACGGAACAGCAAATATGGACGCCACACCTAGTGACGTCACAAGAGAAGAAGCCGCAACATCTACTTCCAACGTCAAGGACGTTTCACCTAGTGAGGTGCAGCCTGAAAAAAATAATAAAAGGAAGCAAGAGGAGAAGAAAGCCATGGAGAGAACACTTCCATACCCACCACCACCTTTTCCACAAAGATTGAAGAAGGTGGCCGATGACACTAAGTTCAGCAAATTTATGACCATGTTGAAGCAGCTGACTATTAATGTCCCATTGGTAGAGGCACTTGAACAAATGCCTGGGTATGTGAAGTTTATGAAAGATCTTTTGACTAAGAATAGGGCAGCAAGCTATGAGCTGAAAGATGATGTGCATCATTGTAGTGCAATTGCTACTCGATCGATAGTTCAGAAGAAGGCCGACCCCGGAGCTTTCACGATTCCTTGCACCGTTGGATCTTTGGACTTTGCTAAAGCATTGTGTGACTTAGGAGCCAGCATCAACTTGATGCCATTATCGATCTATAAGAAGTTGGGGTTAGGAGATCCTACACCAACTAATATGAGGCTTGTGATGGCGGATAGGTCGGTAAAACGACCGGTTGGTATTCTATGCGATGTCTTGGTAAAGGTATCTTCATTCATATTTCCAGCAGAATTTGTCATCTTGGATTTTGAAGCCGATTCAGAGGTTCCCATAATCTTGGGACGCCCCTTCCTTGCTACGGGAAGTGTGCTCATAGATTTGAGAGCTAATGAGCTTTCATTCCGAATAAATGATGAAGTGGTGCGCTTTGATGTTTGCAAATCAATGAAGCAACCCAAAGATCTGAGTGTATTTTCTGTGGCTGATGTAGTCTTTGATGATGAGAAAGAGTTACTTGCTGAAGAGCGAATTCTTGATGATTCTTTGGAGGCATTGTTCATGAAAGAAGAGGATGATGATGCTGAAATTTCTGAAGATGATATTTGTGCTCTATCGGGATTAGGAACATATCGTTATACTCCCAAGAAGCTGGATCTTGATCTCAAGAATCGACCCACACCACCAGCTAAGCCATCTATTGAAGAACTACCCACGTTAGAATTGAAGGAGCTGCCAAGCCATTTGAAGTACGCATTCTTAGGAAGCAGAAACACTCTTCCAGTCATAGTGGCAGCCGATCTAGGTGAGCAACAAGTTGCAGCTCTTATTGCAATCTTACGCAAGTATATTAGAGCTATTGGATGGACCATTGCGGATATCATTGGTATTCCACCTGGGATTTGCACACATAAAATTCAGCTTCAAGAAAAGTGCACACCCACCATTGAACATCAAAGACGTCTAAACCCACCAATGCAAGAAGTGGTGAAGAAAGAGATTATCAAGTGGTTAGACCCAGGAGTCGTGTATCCTATTTCTGATAGTACATGGGTGAGCCTAGTACAATGTGTTCCCAAGAAAGAAGGTATGACGGTGGTTGCAAATACAAAGAATGAGCTTATTCCACTCAGGCCCGTTACTGGATGGAGAGTATGTATGGACTACCGCAAGCTTAATTCTTGGACGCTCAAGGATCACTTCCCCATAGCATTTATGGACCAAATGCTAGATCGATTAGTGGGGAAAGGATGGTTTTGCTTCTTGGATGGTTATTCTGGTTACAATCAGATTTGTATTTCCCCCAAAGACCAAGAGAAGACAACTTTTACATGCCCATATGGTACTTTTGCCTTCAAACGCATGCCATTCGGGTTGTGTAACGCACCAGCCACCTTTCAACGTTGTATGATGTCTATTTTCTCTGATATGGTAGAAGAAACTTTGGAGGTATTTATGGATGACTTTTCAGTTGTTGGTGAGTCCTTTGAAGCATGTTTGGCAAACTTGAGCATGGCATTGCAAAGATGTGTAGAGTTCAACCTTGTGCTGAATTGGGAGAAGTGCCACTTCATGGTAAAAGAAGGAATCGTTCTTGGGCACAAGATTTCCGAAAGAGGAATAGAGGTTGATCGCGCCAAAATAGAGGTAATTGAGAAGCTACCACCTCCAATTTCGGTGAAGGGAGTTCGTAGTTTTCTTGGCCACGCTGGGTTTTATCGTAGATTCATCAAAGACTTCTCCAAAATTTCTAGTCCATTGTGCAAACTATTGGAGAAAGATGCGAAGTTTGACTTTAATGATGATTGCTTAAAAGCATTCGAATGCCTTAAAGGAAAACTCATTGAAGCCCCTATCATGGTAGCACCATATTGGACGCTCCCGTTCGAAGTCATGTGTGATGCTAGTGGTGTAGCCGTTGGTTCTGTTCTTGGACAGAGAAAGGAGAAATTATTTCATCCTATCTACTATGCGAGTAAGGTCCTAAATGAAGCCCAAAGGAACTACACTGTCACTGAACAAGAGCTCTTAGCGGTTGTATATGCGTTTGAGAAGTTCCGTGCCTATCTATTGGGTACTAAGGTGATCGTTCACACAGACCATGCAGCTCTTAGGTATCTAATGACAAAGAAGGATGCAAAACCAAGGCTGATTCGATGGGTATTGCTGCTGCAAGAGTTCGATTTCGAAGTCAAAGATAGAAGAGGTTGCGAGAACCAAGTGGCTGATCACCTATATAGACTTGAGAATGAGTATGTGGCGCAACCAGAAAATCAGATTGATGATGCATTCCCTGACGAGGAGATACTAGCGACAACAATGGAGAAATTACCATGGTATGCCGACTTTGCAAATTTCGTGGTGAGTAATGTGTTACCTTCCAATTTATCTTACCACCAGAGGAGGAGGTTTATGCATGACGTTCAGCACTACTATTGGGATGAGCCTTATTTGTTTCGAAGATGCGTGGATGGTATCATTCGACGATGTATATCCTATGAAGAAGTGCCTACTATATTGGAAGCATGCCACACTTCGCAAGTTGGAGGACATCATGCAGGGAATCGAACGGCAAGGAAAGTCTTGCAAAGTGGTTATTATTGGCCTACAATATTCAGAGATGCACACGACTATGTGAGAAGGTGTGACCAATGCCAACGTCAAGGTGCTATTTCAAAACACCATGAAATGCCCATGTCCAAAATTCTGGAGGTAGAACTCTTTGATGTGTGGGGTATTGATTTCATGGGACCATTCGTGAATTCGTTTGGAATGAAGTACATCTTGGTTGCTGTGGATTATGTGTCAAAATGGGTTGAAGCTGTAGCATTGGCCGATAACGAAGGAAAGCGTGTTGTAGCGTTTTTAAAGAAGAATATCTTCTCTCGCTTTGGAGTACCTCGTACTATCATAAGTGATGGAGGATCTCACTTTTGCAACAAGCTATTCAAATCTGTATTGGCCAAGTATGGAGTCAAGCAACACAAGGTAGCTACGCCTTATCATCCCCAAACTAGTGGACAAGTAGAGGTTTCCAATCGTGAGATCAAGCAAATCCTTGCCAAGACGGTTAATGCGAATCGGAAGGATTGGTCTCGAAAGATAGATGATGCACTATGGGCATATAGGACTGCATTCAAGACACCCATTGGCATGTCACCTTATCAGCTAGTTTATGGGAAGGCTTGTCATCTACCCATCGAGCTTGAATACAAGGCATTGTGGGCATTGAAGCACTTGAATCTGAATTGGGATGATGTGAAGAACCTGAGGTTGGAGCAGCTGAACGAACTAGATGAATTTCATCTCCATGCATACGAAAGATCAGATTTATACAAGGAGCGGATGAAGAAGTATCATGATCAGCGGATTGTTCGACGAAACTTCCAAAAAGGTGACATGGTACTGCTCTTTAACTCCAGACTCAAGCTCTTCCCAGGTAAGTTAAAATCAAAGTGGTCTGGTCCATTTAAAGTCATCCAAGTCTACTCATCTGGAGTAGTCGAATTGGAAAATAATGAGGGTGTTATCTTCAAAGTGAATGGCCAACGTGTCAAGCCATATATCGGTCCTCTTGACTCGATGAATGACATGGCCATCACTTATCTCGACGAAGTCTAGGTACTCAAGATTACTACGTCGAGCCACGACAATAAATAAGGCGCTAGATGGGAGGCAACCCATCGTTTTATTGTTTTATCGTTTTGTCATTTTATCGTTTTATTATTTCGTCGCTTTAGTATTTTTTTTTTCTTCTTGATAAATGAAAATCCAAAAATAAGAGTCGTGCCACGACCAAAACTAAGGCGCTTGGTGGGAGGCAACCCATCGTACTAATCGTTTTCATTTTGTTTTGAGCAAATATAGGTGCAAGAAGTACGCGACGAGGAGATTGATCTCAATCGACGATTTGGACGCATTGTATGGTAAAGTCGGTAAGTTAGGAATGGTGATGCATAAGGCTATGAATTGAGTCTTTCTCACGTCATAATAGGCTTCGAGGAAGGCTAGGCCTTGGTAAAAATAGGCCATGAACGATGCACAACCTATTCTATAGCCTAAGGACTCGGAATCTAGTGTGCTATACACTATGCGCCGCCGATACCTAGGTATGCTTTTGACTATGCGCCGCCTATGCTATGGCATTTGAGATACTGAGACCAAATTCCATAGACTATGCGGCGCATATGTCTAGAAATGCCATGGACAATGCGCCGCATATGTAAGTGATATGCTGAAGGATATGCGCTGCATATGTGGTGATTTTGTCCCCAAATCCGATTGTAAATGGGTCATAACCCGACCCATACTCTTCCTATATAAAGGGGACTTGGTTTTATACCATAATCACATTAGAAACAACCCTAAAGGCGCCGCAGATCACTCCAAATCCTCTCAAAATTTTCTTCCTTTGTTCTTCCAATCCACAACAACTTCTCCACAATCTTCAAGCAAGTAAGTGCTCTCTTATTCTTCATCTATTTATAGTAAGTACTACGTTGCTATGCTTATTATATTTTGCTAAATCATGATGGTGATGATCATGTGTTTGGATAATTGTTGCAAAAACGTGTGAGTGAATATCTACGTAGGGAATTCTTGACTTGTTTCCGACTTGAATTTTACTCCGATAGCATTGTTATGATAATTACTGAATTGTTATGGCTATGAATATTGCTTAAGATTGTTGTTTGGATTCTTACATGATAGACCATCCCGGCCATCGGGATAAGGTTATAGTACCTATCGACTTAGGAGGGTGTGCTTGTTGTAAGAATAATGATTCCATATGGTAACCCCTAGGTTGTAGTGTTGCTATATACACCATGAAAGTAGTCCAATGGCTGCAACTAAGTGATGTAATGCTGATTTTCTTGTCGGAATACAATCCTGAAACGTATGTCGACGAAATCTGAGTACTCGACCACTTTCACTTCACTGATTTGTGTTAACAAGATTAAGTGTGGGGTGGTACCCCTAGTGCTTGCATATAGATTGTATCAAGTGAGATTGTGCTGCAACTAACATTATTTCTAGTCTCAGGTACAATGGCACCCAAAGCAAAGCAAGGCAAGGAGAAGGCTACCACGTCCCGAAAGGACAAGAAGAGAAGTCGAAAAGACCAAGGAGAATCATCTTCAGCACACCTACCACGCAGAATGTTTGGAATAAAGTGGGTTCTTGAGGAAGAAGCCAAGGCATGGTATAACAGCAACAAAGAAAAGAAATACGTGCATGTCGACTTGATCAACAAGGAGACCTTAGCAAAGAAGGAGCCGCAAATGTTGGCTAAAATAATGGCTTTGAAGCTAGATTTCATCTTCCGCGACATGGGAGAGTGTAATCTTGACTTAACAAGAGAGTTTTATGCCAACTGGTCGCCGAACACAACAGGCAATGAAGTAAAAATTCGGGGCCAAGTGTTACAGCTTACAGCGGATTGGATCAACTCTTTTCTTGGCCTACCTTCGGTCGACCCTGCACCATACAAAGAGTTGTATAGCAGGCCTCCTTACAGAGCGATAAGACACACGCTTTGTGGAAGCAGATCGATGGCAAGATGGGGAAGACATAAGGAAACAGGCCATCACAACACCTTCCCCTATGCTCCACTAAATAGGGAAGCAAGAATCTGGATGCGCATTGTCAACTCATGCCTTATTCCTGGGACGTAATACACCAAGATATCGAGAGATAGAGTGTGTTTGGTTTATGCGTTGATGACGAATATCCCTATCAACTTTGGGGCAATCATTCGATCTACCATGAGGAAGGCCAGACTCCACCGAAGGTCCCATTTCACATTCGGCAATTTGTTGACAGCAATGTTGCGGAAGGAGGATATAGAAGAGGAACCAGCTGACCACAAACTCCAACATAACCCAAAGAAGGTTGACCTCACCAAGGTCAAAGATGCTGAAACAACGCATCGAGTCAACCTTACTACTGCTGAGAGACATGCTCGTGATGAGAGTTTCTTCCGTCATCTATATGGCATGACACAATTCACTATGATGAGTGGTGGACGTATTCCAACTGCTGAAGAGCTCCAACAGCTGGACCATGACTACCCAATGAACAGACATGCCCGGGAGATGTGTGGAGTGGGCGTATATTTTGAGGAACCTCTTGACGATGACGTGCCATCTGATGATGATAGACGTTTGCCTGATTCTGATGATGAGGAGAACTCTGACGATGACTCTTATGATGATTCAGACGAAGGGGGTATGACCCCCGACATTGATGAGGAGTCCGACTAATCAGGTTCTTCGACTTTATTTTCCACTGAGGGCAGTGTCCCGTCTAAGTGTGGGGTGGCAGAATCTGCATGCTATACTTCTTTGTTTGCACCTATGCTTGTATGTTTGCTTGTTTACTTTGTTTTTTTTCGTTTGACATTTTTTTTTTGTTTTTTTGTTTTTTTAGGAGTAAAATTTTTCTAGCTACGCATGAAATTATTTTGATAGGCAGCATGAGATTAGAATAAGAGTATGTGCTACAATTGTGACTATTGAGACATTTAGGCTCTAGTTGTGACTTATTATGTGATATTGTGTGATTCAATTCCTTCACTTGTTGGGTCGAGAGTCTATATTACTTCCAATCAAGTCGACCATGTGCCTTGTGTGTGCGAGTTAATAGTATATTCTATGTTTGTGGCTGATGCTAGAACTTGCCTGGTATGTATGCAAAGCGAAAATAAGGAGTGTAAGTTTAGGATATGATTTAGGCATTTCTTTGGCAACCTATACATGTTTACCTTCAGTTTTACCTACCCATGTACATCATCCTAGTGAACCCTTTTGAGCCTTTAGCCTATTTCTTTGACAACCTTTTATGTAAGCCTAATCTATTTTTTTAAGACCGTAATTTGATCCAAATTCCTAAGTGCTTTAAAGTGAAAAAGTCATGCGACAACATAAGAGGAAATTGGGTGAGTATGATGCTATAAATTGTAATGGTGCTTGAATGTGTTATGAAGAAAAAGAAAGTGCTATCATAAGAGGTATGTTGTGAAAAGAAAAAGGAAAAGAAAGCTGAAAAGTGAGTTGTGCTTAAAATTGAAAAACAAAAGATGAGAACAAGGGTGGAAGAATAAAAAGAAGAAAGGTTGAAAGAAAAAAGTGTCAATGATACAAAGTAATGTATTAAAGCGCTTAGGAACCTAGTCACTATTCTTGGCCAAAATAGTCCTACCCGTCCCTTAGCCTACATTACAACCATCTAAAGACCTACTTGATCCTAATCTTAACATTCCGACATTTAGTATAGTACTACATTAAAGGCAAGCTTATGGTCATTAGTTGCTACATATGAATTCTTTGTGAGAGTGAGTGCAAGGATATTTTGATACCCATGTTTGAAAAATATGCTATACTTGTGAGTCATTATGGGTACTATATTGTGAGACACACATGGCTGATGAGTCTTGGATAGTTGTATATGATTCTATGCACCTTAATGTTTGCATGCGAGTTGATCACCATCACGAGTCTATGCTTGAGGTTAAATTGTTTCTACTTATAATCGAAAAGCTACTCTTTGTTGATAATTGTTGTGCTTGTCCTGATAAATGTTTTGTGTTGTTGCTGTAAAAACCTTAAGTCAATGCTTAGAAGGACATGAGATGTTGTTCGAGGACGAACAAAGCTCTAAGTGTGGGGTGTTGATGATAGGCAGATTTACACGCCTATATCAATATATTTTGCCCATATTTTAGCCTAGTTTTGAGAACTAATTATCTATTTCATGCACTTTTAGTCCTTTTTCCTGTAAATGAGCTAACAAACATGATTAGGAAAGTTTCAGGTATAAATGATGCAAAATACAGCATTTTATGGCTTACTTGACGCAAAAGAAAGCTCACGAACGAGATGGAAAGGAGCTGGACGCCTAAAGGACCAAATCTGCTGCATGGAAAATCTGTCCCGGGCTAAAACAGCAATTCTGAAGACTTTGGGGACTTACAGACACAAAGATGGATTTTTACAAAGATACATTAACCTAGTATAATTAGGTTATGTGTTTCACTAATCTATTTGGATTATGATATTGTAACCTTACCCTAGTACATTTGGGTCAAGGATTTCATTAGTATATTAGGATTTGGTTATTTATTTCATTAGCTTAGTAGGAGTAGGATAGGAGTATTATAAATACCCTATCATGCTAGAGATTTTTATTCATCTTCTAACATTCTTAGTTCTTCAATTCTTAAACTATTAATTTTCTTCCATCCCTCTCATCTTCCACTACAAACACGTCTAATCTACTCTTCTATTCTTAAATTCCACAACAAGAGAATCGTTACCAAGCTAAGGAAACACGCCTTACGCCTATCACTTGATCTACACGCCATTACTCAATAT
>CM061556.1:259066203-259068703 GCA_030864225.1 Capsicum baccatum var. pendulum
ATTTTTATATTTTTTTAAAATTTTTATTCAAGATCCTTAAATTTAAATATTTTATATCGTTACGTTTACGTACAAATATGCACTCGATTATCGGTTTAAGGTTAGTTCATGCGCTATGAATATTTTCCTAATTTTTTCATATTTTTATAAATATTTTTTCTATTTTTGATTTATTTTTACATATTTTTTGAATTTTAATAAATGATATTTGTAAAAAAATATTTTCTCAACGAAAATTATCATTTACAAATTACGCGACCTTTTTGTGAGTGCACAGGCTCCGTATCTCATCAAAACGTGCAGTTCGGGTCCGCATATGTCTAGTATGATTCTCTATAAAAATCATGTCTACTCCTGTCATTTGGGGTTTTTTTTAAGCATATATAAGGGGGGTAGAGGTGTTGAAGGCACTTCAAGGCGACTGTCGGTAGTTGGCATCGGCGCTCAGTGGCCATGTCGGCGAGCAGCGTAGGCGCATGGCAGCATGCATGGCTAGTCCGTGCGAGCCGTCTGTGCCCGTGTAGCAACGTCGGCGACGCTTCATTGTACGCTCGTGTCGGTTATCAGTGGCATCGTCCACGACGGGGCTGCTGGCGCTAGACTTCGGACGAGGCGGTGCCTTCGTACGAGCAGCGAGTACTGGATGCTGCTCTCGGGGCAAGCTCCAGGCGCTGCACGCATGCGGCCGATCCCAATACGCGGCGAGCGCCGGCGGCCGGCGTGGGCGGCACCCGTGGATGAGCCTCGGCGTGTCTTCATCTCCTCTGCTCCCCCCACGGGCGGGCTATCTTGTCAAGCGGTACTTGCTTCAGCCTTACACCGTCCGCATGGGCAGCAGCGCACGGCATCTATTGCCGGGTGTTGGGGCCGGTGTCGGGCGTGCATCGACGGAGCATTTGGTTGCACGGCGCGTGAGTTCTGTTCGGCACGTGCAGTTAGGTTTGATACCTGCTCGAGCAGCGACGTCCTGACCCGCCTGCCATCTCAGTCGTGGGGCAAGCGCAATGTAGGCTTGCTCGAAGTCGGTTTCCTGTGCTGCATACCTAATGCCCAGGCAATATCAAGTTTTATCGATCGCCCTTTGCCCCTCGCATTTCGTGCGCAGGGCGAATCGAAAGGCCGTCCCCGCATCCCATGACTCCCTCGCTTTGTCGTGCGATGTCGTGGTCCGCGAGCGGCGGTCTAGATTCTCGGATGCTGCAGACGCAGCGGGCATGGGGCCTTCATCGGCTCCTTTCTGCCCCGTACGATGCTCTTTGCAAACGACGGTCGAGCTCATCTGGAATCCATCCGCGCCCCCGCGGGCAGGCCGGGCTAATGCGTCACCGACGTCGATGAGACAGGTTAGTTTTACCCTAATGATGACAGTGTCGCAATAGTAATTCAACCCAGTACGAGTGGAACCGTTGATTCACACAATTGGTCATCGCGCTTGGTTGAAAAGCCAGTGGCGCGAAGCTACCGTGTGCTGGATTATGACTGAACGCCTCTAAGTTAGAATCCGGGCTAGAAGCGATGCATGCGCCCCCTGTCCGCTTGCCGACCCGCAGTAGGGGCCTCGGCCCCCAAGGGCCTGTGTTGTTTGCTAAGCCGCGGCGGTGGAAGGGTCGCGGCGGCCGCCTTGAAGTACAATTTCCATCGAGCGGTGGGCAGAATCCTTTGCAGACAACTTAAATACGCGACGGGCTATTGTAAGTGGCAGACTGGCCTTGGTGCCACGATACACTGAGATTAAGCCCTTTGTCGCTCCGGTTCGTCCCTCCCCATCCAATCCAACCACCCTGCCGCCCTTCTCCAAAGGAGGTTCGTGAATTCGTCCTTGAAAAATCCCACCAAGTGCTACGAGCTCACCTCACACGAATTAGCCAAGCGTCGCGTGCGTTCCATTCCAAACAGTTAAGCATATGATATCAAGTCGCCTTTCGCGTAAAACAACGGCATCGTAACTGGAGGATTTCCGCGATTCGGATTGCGGCATAAGTGCTCAGAGAAGCGCCGAGAACAACATCGGTGCGTGGAGGCATGCCGCAATTAGAGGTTTTTGTGACCGTCGAATGCAATGCTGGAGACGCCTCCAATGACGAACGCCGACGGACGTATAGTGGCCTGCCATGGCGGTGTCTTTGTCAAGTTGGATATCCGTGCAATGTGGCACCAAGGCAGCTTGGCACCGTGGCGCCATGGCACCAAGGTACCGTGGCGCCATGGCACCAAGGCACCAAGTCACCATGGCTCCGTGGCGCCATGGCACCAAGGCACCAAGGCACCAAGGCACCGTGGCGCCATGGAACCAAGGCAACGTGGAGCCATGACACCAAGGCACCGTGGCGCCATGGCACCGTGGCACCATGGCACCGTGGAGCCATGGCACCGTGGCACCATGGCACCAAGGCACCGTGGCGCCATTGCACCAAGGCACCAAGGCACCAAGGCACCATGGCGCCATGGCACCTAGGCACCGTGGCGCCGTGGCACCAAGGCACCGCGGCACCATGGCACC
>CM061556.1:259073703-259076203 GCA_030864225.1 Capsicum baccatum var. pendulum
GCACCGTGGCGCCATGGCACCAAGGCACCGTGGAGCCATGGCACCAAGGCACCAAGTCACCATGGCTCCGTGGCGCCATGGCACAAGGCACCAAGGCACCGTGGCGCCATGGCACCAAGGCACCAAGGCACCGTGGCGCCATGACACCGTGGCACCATGGCACCGTGGCACTATGGCACCAAGGCACCGTGGCGCCATGGCACCAAGGCACCAAGGCACCATGGCGCCATGGCACCTAGGCACCTTGGCGTCATGGCACCAAGGCGGCGCGGCGCCATGGCACCGTGTCACACAGGCACCATGGCACCAAGGCAGCTTGGCACACAAGAACCGTGGCACCATAGCACCGTGGCACACAGGCACCGTGGCACCATGGCACCGTGGCACACAGGCACCGTGGCACCATGGCACCGTGGCACACAGGCACCATGGCACCATGGCACCAAGGCAGCTTGGCACCGCGGCGCCATGGCACCAAGGCACCATAGCACCATGGCACCATGGCACCAAGGCAGCAAGGCACCGCGGCACCATGTCACCGGGGCATAGTGGCACCATGGCACCAATGCACCAAGGCACTGTCGTGGTGCCATGGCACCGTGGCACCAAGGCACCGTGGCACCAAGGCACTGTGGGCACCAATGCACCATGGCACCATAGCACTGTAGCACCATGGCACCAAGGTAGAATGGCACCGTGGCACACAGGCACCATGGCACCATGGCACCAAGGCAGCTTGGCACCGCGGCGCCATGGCACCAAGGCACCATAGCACCATGGCACCATGGCACCAAGGCAGCAAGGCACCGCGGCACCATGTCACCGGGGCATAGTGGCACCATGGCACCAATGCACCAAGGCACTGTCGTGGTGCCATGGCGCCGTGGTACCGCGGCACCATGGCATCGGGGCATAGTGGCACCATGGCACCAATGCACCAAGGCACTATCGTGGTGCCATGGCACCGTGGCACCAAGGCACCAAGGCACCGTGGCACCAATGCACCATGGCACCATAGCACCGTGGCACCATGGCACCAAGGCACCGTGGCACCAAGCCACCATGGCACCAAGGCACTAACGCACCGTGGAAAAATCAAAAGAGCGTAAACCTACGTTAGATCACCCTAATATTTTCCTGACGTTCATCCATCCTCCTCACCGTTGCATACTCATTTTTCTACATATCCGCTCTAATTTTTTTATTTTAAATATATTTCAATGTTACCTCATATGTCGTGGCGGTTTTCATAATGTCCCGTCTACTTCTTTTCAAATTTTTATTTAATATCCTTAAATTTAAATATTTTATATCGTTACGTCATTCGTACAAATGCACACTCAATTGTTGGTTTAAGGCTACTTCATTCTAATATGAATATTTTGGGGTTGTCACGTATCCGTTGCATTCTGGCCGATTTTCCTAATGACCCCACGTTATTTTTATATTTTTTTAAAATTTTTGTTTAATATCCTTAAATTTAATTATTTTATATCATTACGTTATACGTACAAATATGCACTCGATTGTTGGTTTAAGGTTAGTTCATGCGCTGAGAATATTTTCCTAATTTTTTCATATTTTTATAAATATTTTTTCTATTTTTGATTTATTTTTACATATTTTTGTAATTTTGATAAATGATATTTGTTAAAAAATATTTTTACAACGAAAATTATCATTTACAAATTACGCGACCTTCTTTGTGAGTGCACAGGCTCCGTATCTCATCAAAACGTGCAGTTCGGGTCCGCATATGTCTGGTATGATTCTCTGGCAAAATCATGTCTACTCCTGTCACTTGGTGTTTTTTTTAAGCATATATAAGGGGGGTAGAGGTGTTGAAGGCACTTCAAGGCGACTATCGGGTGTTGGCATAGGCGCTCAGTGGCCATATCGGCGAGCAGCGTGGGCGCATGGCAGCATGCATGGCTAGTCCGTGCGAGCCGTCTGTGCCTGTGTAGCAACGTCGGTGGCGCTTCATTGTACGCTTGTGTCGGTTATCGGTGGCGTCGTCCACGACGGGGCTGCTGGCGCTAGACTTCGGACGAGGCGGTGCCTTCGTGCGAGCAGCGAGTACTGGATGCTGCTCTCGGGGCAAGCTCCAGGCGCTGCACGCATGCGGCCGAGCCCAATCCGCGGCGAGCGCAGGCGGCCGGCGTGGGCGGCGACCGTGCATGAGCCTCGACGTGTCTTCATCTCCTCTGCTCCCCCCACAGGCGGGCTATCATCTCAAACAGGACTTACTTCGGCCTAGCAACGTCCGCATGGGCAGCAGCGCACGACATCTATTGTTGGGCGTTGGGGCCGGTGCCGGGCGTGCATCGACGGAGCATTTGGACGCACGGCACGTGAGTTGTGTTCGGCACGTACGGTTAGGTTGGATCCCTGCTCGAGCAGTGACGTCCTGACCCGCCTGCCATCTCAGTCGCGGGGCAAGCGCAATGTAGGCTTGCTCGAAGTCGGTTTCCTGTGCTGCATACCTAATGCCCAGGCATTA
>CM061556.1:259088703-259098703 GCA_030864225.1 Capsicum baccatum var. pendulum
GAGAGGGATGGAAGAAGATTAATTGTTGAATAGAAGATTCTTAAAAATATCTAGCATGATAGGGTATTTATAATACCCATATCCTAATCCTACTAGGTAAATAAATATCTAACCAAATCCTACTAGGCTAATGGAATACTTAACCCAAATGTACTAGGTTAATGTAACATTATCATAATCCAAATAAACTAATGAAATACATAACTCAATTGTACTAGGTTAATGCATCAATGTCCAAATCCAACTAAGTTACTGCAAGTCCCCAATGTCTTCAGAAATATTGTTTTAGCCCGGGACAGATTTTCCATGCAGCGTTTTTGGTCCTTAGGCGTGTAAACTGCCTTTCCTTCCTTCGTGAGCTTTCTTTTGCGTCAAGTAAGCCATAAAATGCTGAATTCCGCATCATTTATACCTAAAACTTTGCTAATCATGTTCGTTCGCTTACTTATAGGAAAAATGACTAAAAGTGCATGAAATATATAATTTGTTCTCAAAACTAGGCTAAAATACAGGAAAAAAATATTGATATAGGCGTGTAAATTTGCCTATCATCAACACCCCACACTTGAAGCTTTGTTCGTCCTCGAACAAAATATCATGTCCTTCTAAACATCAACTTAGGGTTTCACAGCAACAACACAAAATATTCATCAAGACAAGCACAACAATTATCAACAAAGAGTAGCTTTCCGATTATTAGTAGAAACAGTTTAGCCTCTAGCATAGACTCGTGATGGTGGTCAACTCGCATGCAAAAGTTAAGGTACAAGAAATCATATACAACTACCCAAAACTCATCAACCATGTGTGTCTCACAATATATTACCCATAATCACTCACAAGTATAGCATATTTTTCAAACATGGGTATCAACATATCCTTGCTCTCACTCTCACAAAGAATTCATATGCAGCAACTGATGACCATAGGCTTGCCCTTAGTGTACTACTCCACTAAATGTCAGAATGCTAAGATTAGCATTAAGTATGTCTTTTGATGGTTGTAATGTAGGCTAAGGGACGGGTAGGATCAGCTATTTTGGCCAGAAATAGTGACTAAGTTCCTAAGCACTTTAATACATCACATTGTATTATTGACACTTTTTTCTTTCAACCTTTCTTTCTTTTATTCTTCCACCCTTATTCTCCTCTTTTGTTTTTCACTTTTAAGCACAACTCACTTTTCAGTTTTCTTTTCCTTTTTCTTTTCACAACATACCTCTTATGCTAGCACTTTCTTTTTCATAACTCATTCAAGCACCATTACAATTTAAAGCATCATACTCACCCAATTTCCTCTTATGTTGTCACATGAATTTTTCACTTTAAAGTCCTTAGGAATTTGGATCAAATTATGGTCTTGAAAAAGTGGATTAGGCTTACATAAAAGGTTGTCAAAGAAATAGGCTAAAGGCTCAAAAGGGTTTAACTAGGATGATGTCCAAGGGTAGGTAAAACTAAGGTAAACATGTATAGGTTGCCAAAGAAATGCCTAAATCATCTCCTAAACTTACACTCCTTATTTTCGCTTTGCATACATACCAGGCAAGTTCTAGCATCAACCACAAACATAGAATATACTATTAATCTCACACACACAAGGCACATGGTCGACTTTATTGGAAGTAATATAGACTCTCGACCAAACAAGTGAAGGAATGAACCACAAAATATCACATAAAGAGTCACAACTAGAGCCTAAACGTCTTAATAGTCATGATTGTAGCACATACTCTTGTTATATTCTCATGCTGCCTATTAGAATGATTTTATGCGAAGCTAAAAAATAAAAAATTAAAAAAACTAAATAACAAAAAAAACACGAAACAAAAACATAGTAAAACACAGTAAACAAACATAGATGCAAATAGAGAAGTATAGCATGCAATACCGCCACCCCACACTTAAACGGGACACTGCCCTCAGTGGAAAGTAAATACGAAGAACCTGGTCAGTCGGACTCTTCCTCAATGTCGGGGGTCATACCCCCTTCATCGGAATTATCATAAGAGTCGTTGTCAGAGTTCTCCACCTCATCGGAGTCTGGCAAGTGTCGATCGTCATCGGTCAGCACGTCATCGTCTAGAGGTTCCTCAAAGTATACTCCCACTCCACACATCTCCCGTGCATGCATGTTCTTTGGGTAGTCATGGTCCAGCTGGTGGAGCTCTTCAGTTGTTGGAATACGACCTCCACTCATTATTGTGAAGTGTGTCATGCCATAAAGATGACGGAAGAAACTCTCATCACGAGCATGTCTCTCCGCAGTAGTAAGGTTGACACCATGAGTTGTTTCAGCATCTTTGACCTTGGTGAGGTCAACCTTCTTCGGGTTATGTGGGAGTTTGTGATCAGCTGGTTCCTCTTCGATATCCTCCTTCCGCAAGAGTGCTGTCAACAGATTACCAAAAGTGAAGTGGGACCTTTTGTGGAGTCTGGCTTTCCGCATTGTAGAGCGAATGATTGCCCCAAAGTTGATAGGGACATTCGTTATCAAAGCATAAACCAAACATACTCTATCTCTTGATATCTTGGTGTATTGAGTCCCAGGAATAAGGCATGAGTTGACAATACGCATCCAGATTCTTGCTTCCCTATTTAGTGGTGCATAGGGAAAGGTGTTGTGTCATCCGGTGTCTTTATGTCTGCCCCACCTTGCCATCGATCTACTTCCACAAAATGTGTGTCGTATTGCTCTATAAGGAGTCCTGTTGTACAGCTCTTTGAATAGTGTTGTGTCGACCGAAGGTAAGCCAAGAAAGGAGTTGATCAAATCCGCGTTGAGCTGTATTACTTGGCCCCGAATTTTGACTTCGTTGCCCGTTGTGTTAGGCGACCAGTTGGCATAAAACTCTCTTGTTAAATCAAGGTTGCATTCTCCCATATCGCGGAAGATGAAATCCAGCTTCAATGCCATTATTTGCGCCAACATAAGCGGCTCCTTCTTCGCTAAGGTGTCCTTGTTGATCAAGTCGACGTGAACATATTTTCTCTCTTTGTTGTTCCTGTACCATTCTTTGGCTTCCTCCTCAAGAACCCATTTGATTCCAAACATTCGGCGTGGTAGTTTCCTTGAGGATAATTCTCCTTGGTCCTTGTGACCTCTCTTCTTGCCCTTTTGGGAAGTGGTAGCCTTCTCCTTGCCTTGCCTCGCTTTAGGTGCCGTTGTACCTGAGACTAGAAATAGTGTTAATGGCAGCACAATCTCAATTGATACAATCTATCAACAAGCAGTAGGGGTACCACCCCACACTTAGTTTTGTTAACACAAATCAGTGAAGCGAAAGTGGTCGATTACTTAGATTTCGTTGATATACGTTTTAGGATTATATTCTGACAAGAAAATCAGCATTGCATCGCTTACTTGCAGCCATTGCACTACTTTCATGTTAGATAAAACAACACTACTACATAGGGGTTGTATCATGGTATGGACATTTTCAACAATTGCAACCTCCTAAGTCGGTAGGAAACTATAAGGCTTATCCCGATGAACGGGATAGTCTAACATGTAAGCATCCAAGTAACAATATCATAACATGGTAGTCGATGTTCATAACCCTAGCAATTCCGTAAATAGTATAACAACGCTATTAAGACCAAATTCAAGTCGGAAACAAGTCAAGATGATTCTAACGTATATATTCACTCACATGATATTGCATTAACAATGCAATCACATGAACATCACCAACAATCTTATACGATGTAGCACTTCATAATATATATAGAAATGTAGTACTTACGAGAAATAATGAAGAATAAGAGAGTACTTACTTGCTTGAAGCTTTTGGAGATGGTTTTGAGAATTAGAAGAGCAAAGAAGAAAATTTTGAGAGGTTTTGGATGAATATGCGGCGCCTTTAGGTTACTTTGCAATGTGATTTGTGTTTCAAGACCAAGTCCCCTTTATATTGGAGGAGAATGGGTCGGGTTTTGACCCATTTACAAACGGTTTTGAAGACAAAAATACCACATATGCGGCGCATAATGCTCGGCATAGTCATGACATATGCATCGCATAGTCTATGGCATTTTGAGACATATGCGCCGCATAGTCTATGGCATTTTGAGACATATGCTCCGCATAGTCTATGGCATATGAGATCCTGAGACCTAATGACATAGCATAGGCGGCGCATAGTCAAAAGCACACTTAAGAATGGGCGGCGCATAGTGTGTAGCACACTAGATTCCGAGACCTTAGGCTATAGGATAGGTTTTGCGTTGTTCGTGGCCTAGTTTTACCTAGGCCTAGCCTTCCTCGATGCCTATTTAAGCATGAGTAATGCTCAATCCATAGCCTTATGCATCCTTATAACTAACTTACCACCTTTGCCATCCAATACGGCGAAATCGTCATTTGAGACCAATCTCCTCGTTGAATACTTCTCGCACCTATATTTGCTCAAAACCAATGAAAACGATTAGTACGATGGGTTGCCTCCCACCAAGCGCCTTATTTTTGGTCGTGGCACGACTCTTATTTTTGGATTTTTATTTATCAAAAGCAAAACAAGTACTAAACCAAACGATAAAATGATAAAATGATAAAACGATAAAACGATGGGTTGCCTCCCATCTAACGCCTTATTTATTGTCGTGGCTCGACATAGTTACCTCGAGTACTTAGACTTCATCGAGATAAGTGATGGCCATATAATTCATCGAGTGGAGAGGACCGATATAAGGTTTAACACGTTGGCCATTCACTTTGAAGACAATGCCATTATTGTCTTCCAATTCGACTACTCCAAACGAGTAGACTTGAATAACTTTGTATGGACCGGACCACTTAGATTTTAACTTACCTGGGAAGAGCTTCAATCTGGAGTTGAAGAGAAGTACCATATCACCCTTTTGGAAGTTTTGTCGAACAATCCGCTGATCATGATACTTTTTCATCCTCTCTTTGTATAGGTCTGTCCTTTCATATGCATGGAGACGGAATTCATCTAATTCGTTCAGCTGCTCCAACCTCATATTCATAGCATCATCCCAAATCAAATTCAATTTCTTCAATGCCCATAATGCCTTATGCTCAAGCTCGATGGGTAAGTGACAAGACTTCCCATAAACTAGTTGATAAGGAGACATGTCAATGGGTGTTTTGAATGTAGTCCTGTACACCTATAGTGAATCATCAAGCTTCCTAGACCAATTCTTCCTATTAGCATTGACCGTCTTCGCAAGGATTTGCTTGATCTCCCGATTGGAAAATTCTACTTGTCCACTAGTTTGGGGATGATAAGGCGTAGCTACCTTATGTTGCTTGACACCATACTTGGCCAAAACTGATTTGAATAGCTTTTTGCAAAAGTGAGATCCTCCATCACTTATGATAGTACGTGGTACTCCAAAGCGAGAGAAGATATTCTTCTTTAAGAACGCTACAGCACGCTTCCCTTCATTGTCGGCTAAAGCTACAGCTTCTACCCATTTTGAAACATAATCTACAGCAACCAAGATGTACTTTATTCCAAATGAATTCATGAATGGACCCATGAAATCAATACCCCACACATCAAAGAGTTCTACCCCAAGAATTTTGGACATGGGCATTTCATGGTGTTTTGAAATAGCACCTTGACGTTGGTATTGGTCGCACCTTCTAACATAGTCGTAGGTATCTCTAAATATCGAAGGCCAATAATAATCACTTTGCAAAACTTTTCTTGCTGTCCGATTACCTGCATGATGTCCTCCAACTTGGGAAGTGTGGCATGGTTCCAATATAGTAGGCACTTCTTTATGAGATATACATCGTCAAATGATACCATCCGCGCATCGTCGAAACAAATAAGGTTCATCCCAATAGTAGTGCTTTACGTCATGCATAAACTTCCTCCTTTGGTGGTAAAATAAATTGGCAGGTATCACATTACTCGCTACGAAAATTGCAAAGTCGGCATACCATGGTAGTTCCTCCATTGTTGTCGCTAATATCTCTTCGTCCGGGAATGCATCATCAATTTGATTTTCAGGTTGCGCCACATGTTCATTCTCAAGTCGAGATAGGTGATCGGCCACATGGTTCTCGCAACCTCGTCTATCTTTGACCTCAAAATCGAACTCTTGTAACAGCAACACCCATCGAATTAACCTTGGTTTTGCATCCTTCTTTGTCATGAGATACCTAAGAGCTGCATGGTCTGTATGAATAATCACCTTAGTACCCAATAGATAGGCACGAAACTTCTCAAACGCATACACCACCGCTAGGAGCTCTTGTTCAGTAACAGTGTAGTTCCTTTGGGCTTCATTTAGAACCTTACTCGCATAGTAGATAGCATGAAATAGTTTCTCCTTTATCTGACCGAGAACAGCACCAACGGCTATACCGCTAACATCACACATGACTTCGAACGGGAGACACCAATCTGGTGCTACCATGATAGGGGCTTCAATGAATTTTCCTTTGAGGCATTCGAATGCCTTTAGGCAATCTTCATTGAAGTCAAACTTCGCATCTTTCTCCAAGAGTTTGCACAATGGACTAGTAATTTTGGATAAGTCTTTGATGAACCGACGATACAAACCTGCATGGCCGAGAAAACTACGAACTCCCTTCACCGAAATTGGAGGTGGTAGCTTCTTAATAACCTCTATTTTTGCTCGATCAACCTCTATTCCTCTTGCGGAGATCTTGTGCCCAAGAACGATTCCTTCTTTTACCATGAAGTGGCACTTCTCCCAATTCAGCACAAGGTTGAACTCTACACATCTTTGCAATGCCATGCTCAAGTTTGCCAAACACGCTTCAAAAGACTCACCAACAACTGAAAAGTCGTCCATAAATACCTCCAAAGTGTCCTCAACCATATCAGAAAAAATAGACATCATACAACGTTGAAAGGTGGATGGTGCGTTACATAACCCGAATGGCATACGTTTGAAGGCAAACGTACCATATGGGCATGTAAATGTTTTCTTCTCTTGGTCTTCGGGAGCAATACAAATCTGATTGTAGTCTGAATAACCATCAAGGAAACAAAACCATCCTTTCCCCGCTAATCAATCTATCATTTGGTCCATAAAGGGCATTGGGAAGTGATCTTTGAGTGTCCAAGAATTCAGCTTTTGGTAGTCCATGCATACTCTCTATCCAGTGACGGGTCTGAGTGGAATAAGCTCATTCTTTGCATTCGCGACCACCGCCATGCCTCCTTTCTTGGGAACACATTGTACCGGGCCTACCCATGTACTGTCAGAGATAGGATACACAACCCTAGCGTCTAACCACTTGATAATTTCTTTCTTCACCACTTCTTGTATAGGTGGGTTTAGACGTCTTTGATGTTCAATGGTGGGCGTGCAATTTTCTTGAAGCTGAATTTTATGTGTGTAAATCCCAGGTGGAATACCAATAATATCTGCAATGGTCCATCCAATGGCTCTAATATACTTACGTAGAATAGTAATAAGAGCTGCAATTTGTTGCTCACCCAAATCGGCTTCTACAAAAACTGGAAGTATGTTTCTGCTTCCTAAGAATGCGTACTTTAAATGACTTGGTAGCTTCTTTAATTCTAACGTGGGTGGCTCTTCAATAGATGGCTTAGCTGGTGGTGTGGGTCGATTCTTGAGATCAAGATCCATATTTTTGGGAGCATAGCGATATGTCCCTAATCCTGATAGAGCACAAGTAGCTTTTTCAGAATTTTCAGCATCCTCATTCTCTCCATTCATGAGCACAACCGCCAAAGGGTCATCAATAATTTGCTCTTCTTCAAGTAATTCTTTCTCATCATCAAAGAAAACATCAGCCACCGAAAATACACTTAGATCTTTGGGTTGCTTCATTGATTTGCAAACATCAAAGCGAACCAGTTCGTCATTTATTCGAAATGAAAGTTCATTGGCTCTCAAATCAATGAGCACGCTTCCTGTAGCAAGGAAAGGGTGCCCCAAGATTATGGGAACTTCTGAGTCTGCTTCACAATCTAAAATAACAAAGTCTGCCAAAAAGATGAATGAAGAAACCTTTACCAATACGTCACATAGAATACCAACAGGTCGTTTTACCGACCTATCCGCCATGACGAGTCTCATATTGGTTGGAGTAGGATTACCCAACCCCAACTTCTTGTAGATCGATAATGGAATCAAATTGATGCTGGCTCCTAAGTCACATAATGCTTTGGCAAAATTCAAAGATCCAACGGTGCAAGGAATAGTGAAAGCTCCGGGGTCGGCCTTCTTCTGAACTATCGATCGGGTGGCAATTGCACTACAATGATGCACATCTTCTCTCAACTCATAACTTTCTGCCCACTTCTTAGTCAAAAGATCCTTCATAAACTTTGCATACCCCGGCATTTGTTCAAGTTCCTCCACCAATGGAACATTAATGGTCATCTGTTTCAACATAGTCATGAATTTCCTGAACTTTGTGTCATCTGCCACCTTCTTCAATCTTTGGGGAAAAGGTGGTGGTGGGTAAGGAAGTGTTCTTTCCATGGCTTTCTTCTCCTTTTGCTTCCATTTTTCCACTTTTTCAGGCTGCACCGTGCTGGAGGTGGCGTCCTTGACGTCAGGAGTAGTAGCTGCGGCATCTTCACCTTTTGCGTTGTCATCCATGTCCGCAACTTTGTCAACCACTTACTTGCCTTTTGCTGAAGTTTCCAGCACCTTACCACTTCTGGTAGTGATGGCCATGCATGACCGATCATTCCTTGGGTTTTGCACAGTATCGATAGGTAAAGTGCCGGCCTTTCTTTGATTGAGTGCTGCTGAAAGCTGGCTCAATTGCTGCTCTATTTGCTTGATAGAAGTGGAATGTGAATCAACTAATTGTTTCATGGAGGACAAATCATTAATTACCTCCGTTACTCCCGCGCTCGTTGCTTCCACTCCTTTCAATAAGTTAGCCATCATGTCTTCCATACTTCCAGAATTAGATGTGGTGGTGTCACATCTACCAGGGGGAACGTACAAACCACTCTTTTCATTCTTGTTTTTCCAACTACCTTGGTCTTTGTTTCCAGATTTATCATAGTAGTTCCGACCTTGGTTTCCTTGGGCATTCCCTCGGAAACCCCCCTGATTGTTTAAGTAGTTGGCCTCCTCTTCCGAATCAGATTCGTCTCTTCCTTTTGACGCAATGGCTTTGACTTTTTCAGTCTTCCCTATTAATAAATGCTTTCTAAGAAGATCCATTTGTGTTTTCAGATGCGCCATATCTTGATCACGTTCTTCTTCTCTTCTTCTTTGGTCTGTAGTCATTCCAATAGATAAAGTGGGGCTTGCTACCTCAGAATCCCTTGTATGCCAAGCTCTACTTTGCTTCGTCATACGATCTAGCATATTGCTTGCTTGACCAAAAGTGAGGTCCATAAAAGATCCTCCAGCTGCATTATCCACCACTGGTTTAGTTATTGAATTCAAGGCTCTATATAATATCTCCATTAGGTGAACATTGGTCATGTGATGGTTTGGGCATCTCGCTAGCTTTGTCTTGAACCTCTCCCATGTTTAATGAAGTGCTTTAGTGGGAAGCTGACGAAAGTTGCTGATTTCATCTCTCAATTGTGCTCTTTTGGATGGCGGAAAGAATCTTTCTAGGAAAGCGTCTCTCAATTGCCTCCAATTTGTAATTGAATCAGGAGTCAGCCCATTCAACCATAGGGTTGCCTCCCCAGACAAAGAAAATGGAAATAAGCGTAATCGAATTGCATTCTGACCAACACCAGGATTGTCAAACGACTTGCATGTAGAAATAAAGTTGATGAGATGCATATTCGGATCATCGCCTGTTAGTCCACCAAATAATCCCTTGAGTTGCAATAACTGAATCATGGTGCTTGTGATGTTGAACTTAGCTCCAGGCGCTAATGGTGGCGGAATTATGGCCCCAGTGGCTCCGTCACCATCAAGATCATCATCATCATCGTCGAAAGATGGCTGCATAGGTTAGCGATCATACCTAAACCGAGCTTGTCGACCTCTTCAGTTGGCAGGTGTTATATTTTCAGCATCACGCCTAGGGTTTAGTAACTCGT
>CM061556.1:259103703-259106203 GCA_030864225.1 Capsicum baccatum var. pendulum
TCCAATTAAGGCGGACTGGCACCCGTTGCCTGTAAGGCTCGGGAGAACCAACCTGTAGCAATACATTACCTATGAACATTATAAGTTACTTTTATACTAAACATGCCCTCAAAAGATAAATGGGACTAGCAAGCCAAAAGATGTTGTATGACTAGGCCGTTGGAGCCACAATGTCTACGATACGATACATGACCATACTATACTTTACATAGTCTACAAAGCCTCTAGACAAGAAACATGATATTATAAGGGTCGGGACAGGCCCCACCTCATGATAAGATACTATACAATGCAAAAAGATATGATAAGACTCAAAGCCCCGAAGCAACCTGGAGCTCAGTGACTGCAGTTGATATCCTGTACTCTTACTGGGGAGGTTTATTAGCTTCTGCACCTGCAGCATGGAATGCAGGTCCCCCAACAGGGACGTCAGTACGAAATAATGTACTGAATATGTAAGGCAACATGTACTATATATGAGATAAAAGCTCAAATGAAACCATACACTACTGTAAGGTAAAAGACCACCTTTATGAATATTGTGGAGTCATGCATCTTATAACAATTATGTTACTTTACTCTTATCACTTGTGTAATCTGTGCACATCATGTAATACAAATGACCAGCTGATCAGTGGTAAATCTATATCAGGATCGACCCATGCTAGGCTTTCCTTTCACCCCTGGGATACCTGTAATACTGGGATTGACCCATGCTAGGTGATTCTATCACCCCTGGGATACCACCCAACAGAAACAACTGTATACATATATCTTCTTATTACTTTTGTGATGAATCTTTGGTGATCGTAACATTTGAGCTATAAGACTATAGGCATGACAAATGACAAGTATGTGACCATGTAACATCATATCACAATGAAAAGAGTGGGTTATACAATTAGTGAAACATGTAGGACATAAACAACGTATGAACTTTATTTAGCTAAAAAGAAGACTCATATGTCATGGTATCCAATGTATGTATGCAGTAGTGACAATGCTCGAAGCTGGACACACAAATACATGTGAAAGAGTGGAGTGGTTATATCGAAGTTTGTAAAGATCTCTATGTGCCAATAAAGACTTTGGATTCCATGCCAAATAATAAGAGATCGAATAGCCTTACATACCTCGACATATCAACTTGTTTTTACCTCGAAATGACTTCTTTTCTTCCAATTATTTATCTACAATATCATGTTTTAAATCTAGTATTAGCAGCTAATCAATGCATCTGGACAGCCCAATCTCACAAAACACAACACTTTGGCAACAAACGTATAACCATCGACTCAATGGTGTTATTCCGACTTTCTCAATTCTAACTGTCTTCAACCAGTACACATTATCATATACATGATGTACACAGCCTATATCAGCTCTATAACATGCTGGCAACAGTCCATAACTACAAAACAGAACCATTTTACAAAACGCTCAACTAAGAATCACAACATCTCGTCGTCTCCCTACATTTCGTCGTTAACAATTCATACTTGTCCCAACTTTGAACCAGATACTCCCAACATATATATACATCAAATAAACCTTAACATAGTCACAAAATAGCTCAAAACACAGGGGGTAAACGTGAAACATCAGCCCCCTCATCAAAACAGTCCAATACCATTTTGGAAGCACATAAGATCATATAAGGATACTTGTTTCCAAAGAATTAGCAAAACAGTCCAGCAACCTTGGCAACCATATACACACTATAACATATTAATAACCTCAACTTTATATCATAGAAAAATCAAAAATCAGGGTAATAATCGTTCCAAAGCCAAGAAAATCAAACAACAACTTTCAGGACACAAGCTGTCCAGAAATTCCTGCACAGTACACCAGCCAACTTATCTTGTTTTCCATGGAAAATTCATATCAAGTATATGGTTATTTTTACATACCTTAACTCCCAAGTGTAGGTCTAATTCAAGAACTCAAAAATTAGCCTTTGGTTGCCTTCCAAGGTGAAGAAATGCCAAGAGAAACTTAGAGAGAAAAGCTGAAATTTTTTGGTCTCCTACTAGTTAACCTAAGGAGCTCGGTTTTGGTCTCTTTTTAAAGAGGCCTTAGACCGACTTTCTCCTAGTATTTGCAACTGATTAACTCAAGTTGGTCAATGAAAAATTTTCCCCTTTCACTTGGGCCTTTTGGATCTCTAAATCAATGGGCTTTAGTGGCCCATTTTCCTTAATCTTTCTTGCACTTTGTTTGGGCCCAATTTTGTTAGTAGTGAATGAATGTAGTTGGGCATGTTATATAAAAATCTTGGGCTGAACATCTTGGCCCAATATAATGCTAAACCATTGGCTTTAATAGCCTCCCTAACTTGGGCTTCGTTTGTCACAAGACTTGGAAAGTTTCGGCGTTAAGCCTTGTCTTCATTCCTCTTTCTTTTTACTAACGTCTAGACTTCAAGTGAGTTCACTTATGAATGAATTATTCTCCCTCATGTATATATATATATATATTTTTTTTTCAACCACACAGG
>CM061556.1:259126203-259136203 GCA_030864225.1 Capsicum baccatum var. pendulum
TTTCTTTCTTTTATTCTTCCACCCTTGTTCTCCTCTTTTGTTTTTCACTTTTAAGCACAACTCACTTTTCAATTTTCTTTTCCTTTTTCTTTTCACAACATACCTCTTATGCTAGCACTTTCTTTTTCATAACTCATTCAAGCACCATTACAATTTAAAGCATCATACTCACCCAATTTCCTCTTATGTTGTCACATGACTTTTTCACTTTAAAGTCCTTAGGAATTTGGATCAAATTATGGTCTTGAAAAAGTGGATTAGGCTTACATACAAGGTTGTCAAAGAAATAGGCTAAAGGCTCAAAAGAGTTTAACTAGGATGATGTCCAAGGGTAGGTAAAACTAAGGTAAACATGTATAGGTTGCCAAAGAAATGCCTAAATCATCTCCTAAACTTACACTCCTTATTTTCGCTTTGCATACATACCAGGCAAGTTCTAGCATCAACTACAAACATAGAATATACTATTAATCTCACACACACAAGGCACATGGTCGACTTTATTGGAAGTAATATAGACTCTCGACCCAACAAGTGAAGGAATGAACCACAAAATATAACATAATGAGTCACAACTAGAGCCTAAACGTCTTAATAGTCATGATTGTAGCACATACTCTTGTTATATTCTCATGCTGCCTATTAGAATGATTTTATGCGAAGCTAAAAAATAAAAAATTAAAAAAACTAAAAAACAAAAAAAACACGAAACAAAAACATAGTAAAACACAGTAAACAAACATAGATGCAAATAGAGAAGTATAGCATGCAATACCGCCACCCCACACTTAAACGGGACACTGCCCTCAGTGGAAAGTAAATACGAAGAACCTGTTCAGTCAGACTCTTCCTCAATGTCGGGGGTCATACCCCCTTCGTCGGAATTATCATAAGAGTCGTCGTCAGAGTTCTCCACCTCATCGGATTCTGGCAAGCGTTGATCGTCATCGGTTGGCACGTCATCGTCTAGAGGTTCCTCAAAGTATACTCCCACTCCACACATCTCCCGTTCATGCATGTTCTTTGGGTAGTCATGGTCCAGCTGGTGGAGCTCTTCAGCAGTTGGAATACTACCTCCACTCATTATTGTGAAGTGTGTCATGCCATAAAGATGACGGAAGAAACTCTCATCACGAGCATGTCTCTCCGCAGTAGTAAGGTTGACACCATGAGTTTTTTCAGCATCTTGGACCTTGGTGAGGTCAACCTTCTTTGGGTTATGTGGGAGTTTGTGATCAGCTGGTTCCTCTTCGATATCCTCCTTCCGCAAGAGTGCTGTCAACAGATTACCAAAAGTGAAGTGGGACCTTTCGTGGAGTCTGGCTTTCTGCATTGTAGAGCGAATGATTGCCCCAAAGTTGATAGGGACATTCGTTATCAAAGCATAAACCAAACACACTCTATCTCTTGATATCTTGGTGTATTGAGTCCCAGGAATAAGGCATGAGTTGACAATACGCATCCAGATTCTTGCTTCCCTATTCAGTGGTGCATAGGGAAAGGTGTTGTGTCATCCGGTGTCTTTATGTCTGCCCCACCTTTCCATCGATCTAATTCCACAAAATGTGTGTCGTATTGCTCTATAAGGAGGCCTGTTGTACAGCTCTTTGAATAGTGTTGTGTCGACCGAAGGTAAGCCAAGAAAGGAGTTGATCAAATCCGCGTTGAGCTGTATTACTTGGCCCCGAATTTTGACTTCGTTGCCCATTGTGTTAGGCGACCAGTTGGCATAAAACTCTCTTGTTAAATCAAGGTTGCATTCTCCCATATCGCGGAAGATGAAATCCAGCTTCAATGCCATTATTTGCGCCAACATAAGCGGCTCCTTCTTCGCTAAGGTGTCCTTGTTGATCAAGTCGACGTGAACATATTTTCTCTCTTTGTTGTTCCTGTACCATTCTTTGGCTTCCTCCTTAAGAACCCATTTGATTCCAAACATTCGGCGTGGTAGTTTCTTTGAGGATGATTCTCCTTGGTCCTTGCGACCTCTCTTCTTGCCCTTTTGGGAAGTGGTAGCCTTCTCCTTGCCTTGCCTCGCTTTAGGTGCCATTGTACCTGAGACTAGAAATAGTGTTAATGGTAGCACAATCTCAATTGATACAATCCATCAACAAGCAGTAGGGGTACCACCCCACACTTAGTTTTGTTAACACAAATCAGTGAAGCGAAAGTGGTCGATTACTTAGATTTCGTTGCTATACGTTTTAGGATTATATTCCGACAAGAAAATCAGCATTGCATCGCTTACTTCCAGCCATTGCACTACTTTCATGTTAGATAAAACAACACTACTACATAGGGGTTGTATCATGGTATGGACATTTTCAACAATTGCAACCTCCTAAGTCGGTAGGCAACTATAAGGCTTATCCGGATGAACGGGATAGTCTAACATGTAAGCATCCAAGTAACAAGATCATAACATGGTAGTCGATGTTCATAACCCTAGCAATTCCGTAAATAGTATAACAACGCTATTAAGACCAAATTCAAGTCGGAAACAAGTCAAGATGATTCTAACGTATATATTCACTCACATGATATTGCATTAACAATCCAATCACATGAACATCACCAACAATCTTATACGATGTATCACTTCATAATATACATAGCAACGTAGTACTTACGAGAAATAATGAAGAATAAGAGAGTACTTACTTGCTTGAAGCTTTTGGAGATGGTTTTGAGAATTAGAAGAGCAAAGAAGAAAATTTTGAAAGGTTTTGGATGAATATGCGGCGCCTTTAGGTTACTTTGCAATGTGATTTGTGTTTCAAGACCAAGTCCCCTTTAAATAGGAGGAGAATGGGTTGGGTTTTGACCCATTTCCAAACGGTTTTGAAGACAAAAATACCACATATGCGGCGCATAATGCTCGGCATAGTCATGACATATGCGCCGCATAGTCTATGGCATTTTGAGATATATGCGCCGCATAGTCTATGGCATTTTGAGACATATGCTCCGCATAGCTATGGCATATGAGATCCTGAGACCTAATGCCATAGCATAGGCGGCGCATAGTCAAAAGCACACTTAAGAATGGGCGGCGCATAGTGTATAGCACACTAGATTCCGAGACCTTAGGCTATAGGATAGGTTTTGCGTTGTTCGTGGCCTAGTTTTACCTAGGCCTAGCCTTCCTCGATGCCTATTTAAGCATGAGTAATGCTCAATCCATAGCCTTATGCGTCCTTATAACTAACTTACCACCTTTGCCATCCAATACGTCGAAATCGTCATTTGAGACCAATCTCCTCGTTGAATACTTCTCGCACCTATATTTGCTCAAAACCAATGAAAACGATTAGTACGATGGGTTGCCTCCCACCAAGCGCCTTAGTTTTGGTCGTGGCACGACTCTTATTTTTGGATTTTTATTTATCAAAAGCAAAACAATTACTAAACCAAACGATAAAATGATAAAACGATAAAATGATAAAACGATGGGTTGCCTCCCATCTAGCGCCTTATTTATTGTCGTGGCTCGATATAGTTACCTCGAGTACTTAGACTTCATCGAGATAAGTGATGGCCATATAATTCATCGAGTCGAGAGGACCGATATAAGGTTTAACACGTTGGCCATTCACTTTGAAGACAACGCCATTATTGTCTTCCAATTCGACTACTCCAAACGAGTAGACTTGAATAACTTTGTATGGACCGGACCACTTAGATTTTAACTTACCTGGGAAGAGCTTCAATATGGAGTTGAAGAGAAGTACCATATCACCCTTTTGGAAGTTTCGTCGAACAATCCGCTGATCATGATACTTTTTCATCCTCTCCTTGTATAGGTCTATCCTTTCATATGCATGGAGACGGAATTCATCTAATTCGTTCAGCTGCTCCAACCTCATATTCATAGCATCATCCCAATTCAAATTCAATTTCTTCAATGCCCATAATACCTTATGCTCAAGCTCTATGGGTAAGTGACAAGCCTTCCCATAAACTAGTTGAAAGGAGACATGCCAATGGGTGTTTTGAATGCAGTCCTGTACGCCCATAGTGCATCATCAAGCTTTCTAGACCAATCCTTCCTATTAGCATTGACTGTCTTCGCAAGGATTTGCTTGATCTCCCGATTGGAAAATTCTACTTGTCCACTAGTTTGGGGATGATAAGGCATAGCTACCATATGTTGCTTGACACCATACTTGGCCAAAACTGATTTGAATAGCTTTTTGCAAAAGTGAGATCCTCCATCACTTATGATAGTACGTGGTACTCCAAAGCGAGAGAAGATATTCTTCTTTAAGAACGCTACAACACGCTTCCCTTCATTGTCGGCCAAAGCTACAGCTTCTACCCATTTTGAAACATAATCTACAACAACCAAGATGTACTTCATTCCAAATGAATTCACGAATGGACCCATGAAATCAATACCCCACACATCAAAGAGTTCTACCTCAAGAATTTTGGACATGGGCATTTCATGGTGTTTTGAAATAGCACCTTGACGTTGGCATTGGTCGATCCTTCTAACATAGTTGTAGGCATCTCTAAATATCGAAGGCCAATAATAACCACTTTGCAAAACTTTTCTTGCTGTCCGATTACCTGCATGATGTCCTCCAACTTGGGAAGTGTGGCATGCTTCCAATATAGTAGGCACTTCTTTATGAGATATACATCATCGAATGATACCATCCGCGCATCGTCCAAACAAATAAGGTTCATCCCAATAGTAGTGCTTTACGTCATGCATAAACTTCCTCCTTTGGTGGTAAAATAAATTGGCAGGTATCACATTACTTGCCACGAAATTTGCAAAGTCGGCATACCATGGTAGTTCCTCCATTGTTGTCGCTAATATCTCTTCGTCCGGGAATGCATCATCAATTTGATTTTCAGGTTGCGCCACATGTTCATTCTCAAGTCGAGATAGGTGATCGGCCACTTAGTTCTCGCAACCTCGTCTATCTTTGACCTCAAAATCGAACTCTTGTAACAGCAACACCCATCGAATTAACCTTGGTTTTGCATCCTTATTTGTCATGAGATACCTAAGAGCTGCATGGTCTGTATGAATGATCACCTTAGTACCCAATAGATAGGCATAAAACTTCTCAAACGCATACACCACCGCTAGGAGCTCTTGTTCAGTAATAGTGTAGTTCCTTTGGGCTTCATTTAGAACCTTACTCGCCTAGTAGATAGGATGAAACAGTTTCTCCTTTCTCTAACCGAGAACAGCACCAACGGCTATACCACTAGCATCACACATGACTTCGAACGGGAGAGACCAATCTGGTGCTACCATGATAGGGGCTTCAATGAGTTTTCCTTTGAGGCATTCGAATGCCTTTAGGCAATCTTCATTGAAGTCGAACTTCGCATCTTTCTCCAAGAGTTTGCACAATGGACTAGCAATTTTGGAGAAGTCTTTGATGAACCGACGATAGAAACCTGCATGGCCGAGAAAACTACGAACTCCCTTCACCGAAATTGGAGGTGGTATCTTCTTAATAACCTCTATTTTTGCTCGATCAACCTCTATTCCTCTTGCGGAGATCTTGTGCCCAAGAACGATTCCTTCTTTTACCATGAAGTGGCACTTCTCCCAATTCAGCACAAGGTTGAACTCTACACATCTTTGCAATGCCATGCTCAAGTTTGCTAAACACGCTTCAAAAGACTCACCAACAACTGAAAAGTCGTCCATAAATACCTTCAAAGTGTCCTCAACCATATCAGAAAAAAATAGACATCATACAACGTTGAAAGGTGGCTGGTGCGTTACATAACCCGAATGGCATACGTTTGAAGGCAAACGTACCATATGGGCATGTAAATGTTTTCTTCTCTTGGTCTTTGGGAGCAATACAAATCTGATTGTAGCCTGAATAACCATCAAGGAAACAAAACCATCCTTTCCCCGCTAATCGATCTATCATTTGGTCCATAAAGGGCATTGGGAAGTGATCTTTGAGTGTCCAAGAATTCAGCTTTCGGTAGTCCATGCATACTCTCCATCCAGTGATGGGTCTGAGTGGAATAAGCTCATTCTTTGCATTCGCGACCACCGTCATGCCTCCTTTCTTGGGAACACATTGTACCGGGCTTACCCATGTACTGTCAGAGATAGGATACACAACCCTAGCGTCTAACCACTTGATAATTTCTTTCTTCACCACTTCTTTCATAGGTGGGTTTAGACGTCTTTGATGTTCAATGGTGGGCGTGCAATTTTCTTGAAGCTGAATTTTATGTGTGCAAATCCCAGGTGGAATACCAATAATATCCACAATGGTCCATCCAATGGCTCTAATATACTTGCGTAGAATAGTAATAAGAGCTGCAACTTGTTGCTCACCCAAATCGGCTGCTACAATAACTGGAAGTGTGTTTCTGCTTCCTAAGAATGCGTACTTCAAATGACTTGGCATCTCCTTCAATTCTAACATGGGTGGCTTTTCAATAGATGGCTTAGCTGGTGGTGTGGGTCGATTCTTGAGATCAAGATCCATCTTTTTGGGAGCATAGCGATATGTCCCTAATCCCGATAGAGCACAAGTAGCTTTTTCAGAATTTTCAGCATCCTCATTCTCTCCATTCATGAGCACAACCGCCAAAGGGTCATCAATAATTTACTCTTCTTCAAGTAATTCTTTCTCATCATCAAAGAAAACATCAGCCACCGAAAATACACTTAGATCTTTGGGTTGCTTCATTGATTTGCAAACATCAAAGCGAACCACTTCGTCATTTATTCGAAATGAAAGTTCATTGGCTCTCAAATCAATGAGCACGCTTCCTGTAGCAAGGAAAGGGCGCCCCAAGATTATGGGAACTTCTGAGTCTGCTTCACAATCAAAAATAACAAAGTCTGTCGGAAAGATGAATGAAGAAACCTTTACCAATACGTCACATAGAATACCAACAGGTCGTTTTACCGACCTATCCGCCATGACGAGTCTCATATTGGTTGGAGTAGGATTACCCAACCCCAACTTCTTGTAGATCGATAATGGTATCAAATTGATGCTGGCTCCTAAGTCACATAATGCTTTGGCAAAATTCAAAGATCCAACGGTGCAAGGAATAGTGAAAGCTCCGGGGTCGGCCTTCTTCTGAACTATCGATCGGGTAGCAATTGCACTACAATGATGCACATCTTCTCTCAACTCATAACTTGCTGCCCGCTTCTTAGTCAAAAGATCCTTCATAAACTTCGCATACCCCGGCATTTGTTCAAGTGCCTCCACCAATGGAACATTAATGGTCAGCTGTTTCAATATAATCATGAATTTCCTGAACTTTGTGTCATCCGCCACCTTCTTCAATCTTTGGGGAAAAGGTGGTGGTGGGTATGGAAGTGTTCTTTCCATGGCTTTCTTCTCCTCTTGCTTCCGTTTTTCCACTTTTTCAGGCTGCACCGTGCTGGAGGTGGCATCCTTGACGTCAGGAGTAGTAGCTGCGGCATCTTCACCTTTTGCGTTGTCATCCATGTCCGCAACTTCGTCAACCACTTGCTTGCCTTTTGCTGAAGTTTCCGGCACCTTACCACTTCTGGTAGTGATGGCCATGCATGACCCATCATTCTTTGGATTTTGCACAGTATCGATAGGTAAAGTGCCGGTCTTTCTTTGATTGAGTGTTGCTGAAAGATGGCTCAATTGCTGCTCTATTTGCTTGATAGAAGTGGAATGTGAATCAACTAATTGTTTCATGGAGGAAAAATCATTAATTACCTCTGTTACTCCCGCGCTCGTTGCTTCCACTCCTTTCAATAAGTTAGCCATCATGTCTTCCATACTTCCAGAATTATATGTGGTGGTGTCACGTCTACCAGGGGGAACGTACAAACCACTCTTTTCATTCTTGTTTTTCCAACTACCTTGGTCTTTGTTTCCAGATTTATCATAGTAGTTCCGACCTTAGGTTCCTTGGGCATTCCCGCGGAAACCCCCCTGATTGTTCAAGTAGCTGGCCTCCTCTTCCGAATCAGATTCGTCTCTTCCTTTTGACGCAATGGCTTTGACTTTTTCGGTCTTCCCTATTAATAAATGCTTTGTAAGAAGATCCATTTGTGTTTTCAGATGCGCCATATCTCGATCACGTTCTTCTTCTCTTCTTCTTTGGTCTGTAGTCATGCCAATAGATAAAGTGGGGCTTGCTACCTCAGAATCCCTGGTATGCCAAGCTCTACTTTGCTTCGTCATAAGATCTACCATATTGCTTGCTTGACCAAAAGTGAGGTCCATAAAATATCCTCCAGCTGCATTATCCACCACTGGTTTAGTTATTGAATTCAAGGCTCTATATAATATCTCCATTAGGTGAACATTGGTCATGTGATGGTTTGGGCATCTCGCTATCTTTGTTTTGAACCTCTCCCATTTTTCATGAAGAGCTTTAGTGGGAAGCTGACGAAAGTTGCTGATTTCATCTCTCAATTGTGCTCTTTTGGATGGCGGAAAGAATCTTTCTAGGAAAGCGTCTCTCAATTGCCTCTAATTTGTAATTGAATCAGGAGTCAGCCCATTCAACCATAGGGTTGCCTCCCCAGACAAAGACAATGGAAATAAGCGTAATCGAATTGCATTCTGACCAACACCAGGATTGTCAAACGACTTGCATGTAGAAATAAAGTTGATGAGATGCATATTCGGATCATCGCCTTCTAGTCCACCAAATAATCCCTTGAGTTGCAATAACTGAATCATGGTGCTTGTGATGTTGAACTTAGCTCCGGGCGCTAATGGTGGTGGAATTATGGCCCCAGTGGCTCCGGCACCATCAAGATCATCATCATCATCGTCGAAAGCTGGCTGCATAGGTTAGCGATCATACCTAGACCGAGCTTGTTGACCTCTTCAGTTGGCAGGTGTTATGATTTCAGCATCACGCCTAGGGTTTAGTAACTCGTCATCACCTAAATCCTCATCGTCAGGATTTGTTGCTCGCCCAGGGTTATCAATGTTTTGTTGGTGTACTTGGGCGGCGGCAAGAGCAGCCAATCTTGCTTGTTCCTGTTGAGAAGCCATCCTTTCGATTTCTGCTTGTGCTTCCATTCTGCCAATACATTGTGGTTCAGGATTGACAGGTAATAACGGTTGTCCTGAACTTCTAGTATAGGGCATGCACTGAATAAAAACCTGCAGTAAACAAAAACAAAAACTGAAAGTAAAAGTACGAGAATCTTTGACCAAAGGGTCTAGTAATTATCACAAACTTGATTGACACTCGTATTCCCCGGCAACGACGCCAATTTTTGATAACGCTCAATCTACAGCTCTTGTAGGAGTGTAAAGGGTCGTTAGCAAATATAGAACCCAACATGGGTTGGGTGTCGATCCCACAGGGAATAGCTTGGCCAACAAGTAAGCAACGGTTACTAGACTTTTAGTGCAAGTCTCGTAAAAAGGGGGGATTGTAATGTGTAACCAAAACAATAAAGTAAAAGCTGAAAATAGCAAAGTAAAAAGAGAAAGATTGTTACGTAAGTTGTAAACAATCAGAATTGAAGCGTTGGGGTTATGTCCACCTTCTAAGTTATACGTCTCTATTGGCTATGAGTGTGTAGAATTGTGACATGCATATGCTTATAGAGAATTGTATTCGATGGTAAATCCAGGCGTCTTTCGACCTATTCAAGGATTATTTCACTTTAACTCTTTCGAGCTTAAAGAGTGTCTAATGGTACGAATTCTCCAAGAGGTTAGTCCAGTTACGACACTAGCTTTTTAATAGGAAAGGGTGTCCTACTACCTTTAGACTATCTTTTTTCCAGACAAATAACCTTTCTTTCGAACAAGTTAAATGTTATACTGGCGTATTCTTGCGTTTGCAACGACAAAGAATGTAGATTAAGATGAAGAGAATAATGATATAAGCAGTATACGTGTCGCGAACTTACAAACTCACAGCAATAGATAGTAACTTAGTTGGCTTCCATAACCCCAACAGAGAGGTTTAGTTACCCATGAATGCGAAGGAGATCACGATTGACATTGTTATTCTATCACAATATTGGTTATTTGCG
>CM061556.1:259146203-259153703 GCA_030864225.1 Capsicum baccatum var. pendulum
TAATAAACCTCCCCAGTAAGAGTACAGGATATCAACTGCAGTCACTGAGCTCCAGGTTGCTTCGGGGCTTTGAGTCTTATCATATCTTTTTGCATTGTATAGTATCTTATCATAAGGCGGGGCCTGTCCCGACCCTTATAAGATAATGTTTCTTGTCTAGAGGCTTCGTAGACTATGTAAAGTATAGTATGGTCATGTATCGTATCGTAGACATTGTGGCTCCAACTGCCTAGTCATACAACATCTTTTGGCTTGCTAGTCCCATTTATCTTTTGAGGGCATGTTTAGTATAAAATTAACTTATAATGTTCATAGGTAATGTATTGCTACAGGTTGGTTCTCCCGAGCCTTACCGGCAACGGGTGCCAGTCCGCCTTAATAGGATTTGGGGCGTGACAGAAGTGGTATCAGAGCGGGTTGTCCTAGGGAGTCTACAAAGCCGTGTCTATGTAGAATCATGTTTATCGATGTGTTGTGCACCACATTTATAAACAAGAGGCTACGTGGCATTTAGGAGTTATCACTTCTTTTCATTCTTTAGATCGTGCCATAGAGCCAAATATTATAAGTGTACCATGTCTAATCCCTGAATTATTTTGTACAGTAAGTATGCCAGAGACAAGGAAGAGTAAAGGTAAAGGAAAGGAAGTAGAAGTGGTAGTTGGTATACCCAATCGGGCGAGACGACAGAGTGAGGCTATAGATGAGTCTCTATCACAGACATTTTCAACCCCTCCATCTGTTGATGTACCAGGAAGTAGTGAAAATCCCCGAGAACCACCTGTTGATGCTTCTGTGCAGGATTTGAGAAATGCAGTTCAACTGTTGACTTGTATAGTTACTGGCCAAGGTCAAAGACAAGAAGGCCCAGTTGCAGGTGCAGTTGGTGCAGGTAGGGTAGCCAGTACGAGAATACGTGATTTCCTCAACTTAGACCCTCCATCATTCACTGGGACAGATCCAAATGAAGATCCACAGGATTTTATTGATCAGATCCAACGCACCTTAGATGTTATGAATGTAAGTGGTTCGGAAGATGCTGAGTTGGCAATATATAGATTGAAGGGTGTGGCTATACTGTGGTACGAAGCCTGGAAGCATTCCAAAGGCATAGATACACCTCCAACTACTTGGGAGGAGTTCAAAATGGCCTTTCTTGATCATTACTTGCCATTAGAGATCCGAGAGGCCCGTGCAGATCAGTTCCTAAACCTCCATCAGGGGAATATGAGCGTGAGGAAATATAGTCTTAAATTTAATTCTCTGGCCAGGTACGCTCCTAATGTTGTTGCTACTATGGCAGATAGAGTCCATCGGTATGTGGATAGGTTGGATTCATATTTGGTTAGAGATTGTACCATTGCTTCTTTGAATAAAGACATGGATCTAGCGAGGATGCAAGCTTTTGCACAGAAACTGGAGGATCAGAGACAAAGAAGGAGGGCACAAGAAATAGAAAGGGGACAATTCAAGAGGGCCAGATCTACAGGACAGTTTACACCACCCCAGGGTGAGTTTAGGCCACGATTTTCTCATAGGCCACCCAGGCCATCATCCTCTTACTCTACAGCTAGTGCTCCACCACCACTTCAAGGGTCTAGAAATGATCAATTTGCGCATAGAAGTGAGGGCCAAGGTACACGGACAACAGGATATTCGGGAAGCCAGCAAATGCCTCCTAGGCAGCCTTGCAGACAATGTGGGAGATATCATATAGGTGCGTGTCGCAGGGGAACGAATGTTTGTTATTGGTGTGGTATGCCAGGGCATGTAATAAAAGATTGCCCAAGAAGACACAGGGGTGATATGGCACAACCTACTGGATCAGCTGTTGTATCATCATCATCAGTGCCTCCATCAGGTAGAGGTGAGCAATTTCCCATAGGTCGCGGTAGAGGTATTAGAGGGGCAGCTAGTTCCAGCGTGGCCCAAAATCGCACATATGCTCTAGGGACTCGACAGAACCTGGAAGCTTCACCCGATGTGGTTATAGGTACATTGTCCATCTTCTCACATAAAGTGTATGCATTAATTGACCCTGGTTCTACATTGTCATATATTACTCCATTAGTTGCTGGGAAGCTTGGTAGAACACCTAAATTATTGAATAAACCACTTGCGGTGTCTACACCAACTGGGGAGTCAATTATAGTTAGAAGAGTCTATTGTGACTGCATAGTGACTGTCTGCGACCGAGATACATTAGCTGATCTTATCGAGTTAGAAATGGTAGAATTTGATGTTATAATGGGTATGGATTGGTTGGCTTCTTGCTATGCCACCGTTGACTGCCGAACCAAGAGGATGTACTTTCACTTTCCAAATGAAGCAGTCCTTAAATAGGAAGGCAATATTGGGGCACCAAAAGAGAGGTTTATCTCTTATTTTAAAGCCAGAAAAATGATATCAAAGGGATATATATGTCATCTCGTTAGAGTGAGAGACATGGAGGTAGAATTACCAACTATCCAGTCTGTTCCAATAGTGAATGAATTTATTGATGTCTTTCCTGAGGAACTCCCTGGTTTGCCTCCAGAACGAGAAATAGATTTTGGTATTGACTTATTACCAGGCACCGAGCCTATCTCTATTCCTCCATATAGAATGGCCCCGGCAGAATTACGTGAATTAAAGGAGCAACTGAAAGACTTGTTAGAAAAGGGTTTTATAAGACCTAGTGTGTCCCCTTGGGGTGCACCAGTTTTATTTGTGCGTAAAAAGGATGGCACATTGAGGATGTGTATTGACTACCGACAAATGAATAGGGTGACAATTAAGAATAAATATCCCCTCCCCAGAATTGATGACTTGTTTGATCAGTTACACGGTGCCAAATACTTTTCAAAGATCGATTTGAGATCAGGTTATCATCAGGTCAGAGTGCAGGAAAAAGATATACCTAAGACAGCTTTCCGAACCAGATATGGTCACTTTGAATTTCTTGTTATGTCGTTTGGGCTAACGAATGCACCAGCAGTTTTTATGGATTTGATGAATAGGGTATTCAAGCCTTTCCTGGATGTGTTCGTGATAGTATTTATAAATGATATTCTGGTGTATTCAAGGTCAGAAAAGGACCACGCAAATCATTTACGACTAGTACTACAAGTTCTCCGTGATCGCCGGTTGTATGCTAAGTTTTCCAAAGGTGAATTTTGGTTAAAATCAGTGGCATTTTTGGGACATATTGTATCGGATGAAGGAATAAGGGTGGATTCACAAAAGATAGAGGCTGTAAAAGATTGGCCAAGGCCAACGACACCTACAGAAGTTCGAAGCTTCCTTGGATTGGCAGGTTATTACAGAAGGTTTGTTGAAGGTTTTTCTTCTATGTCTGCACCTCTTACTAAGCTAACTCACAAGGAAACCAAATTCCAATGGAATGATGCATGTGAAAGGAGCTTTCAAGAGTTGAAAAGCAGGCTAACCTCAGCACCTGCGCTAGTGCTTCCAGAAGGCTCAGAGGGATATGCAGTGTATTGTGATGCTTCCGGAGTTGGTTTGGGGTGTGTACTAACACAACATGGTAAGGTGGTTGCTTATGCCTCGAGACAATTGAGACCACACGAGAAAAAATACCCAACACATGATCTTGAGCTAGCAGCGGTTGTATTTGCTTTAAAGATATGGCGCCACTATTTGTATGGGGTGCACGTGGACATATATACAGATCATAAGAGTTTACAGTATATTTTCAAGCAGAAAGATCTAAATTTGAGGCAGCGGAGGTGGCTAGAGTTAATAAAGGATTATGATATTGATATATTATACCATCCAGGGAAAGCAAATATGGTGGCTGATGCTCTAAGTCGTAAGACACTCATGGGTACCAGTGATCAGAAAAGGGTAAAGCAAGGCATGGCTAAGGATCTGCGTCAACTAGCCAATCTGGGTGTTCGTCTACTCGAAACTCCAAGAAAGGATATTATTGTACATAATGCTACCGATCCTTCATTGATAAGGGAAGTGAAAGAAAAACAGTATTATGATCCTATTCTACAATGCCTTAAGGAGAAAGTAAGTCAAGGTATAATGAAGGAGTTTAGGCTTACACAAGATGGAGTACTTTATTGCAAAAATAGATTGTGTGTTCCTGATGTTAACAGACTCAGAAGGAGAATAATGGAAGAAGCCCATCATTCAAGATATTCCATCCACCCAGGATCTACTAAGATGTATCATGACCTAAAGGGAGTGTTTTGGTGGGGAGGCATGAAAAATGACCTTGCAGAGTTTGTGGCTCAATGTCCTACTTGTCAACAAGTCAAAGTAGAGCACCAAAAGCCAGGTGGTTACATGCAATGTATAGAGATTCCAACTTGGAAGTGGGATATGACTAATATGGATTTTGTAACTGGTTTGCCTCGTTCAGTTAATAAGTTTGACTCCATATGGGTGATAGTTGATAGACTCACGAAGTCAGCGCACTTCCTGCCAGTTAGAAGTGATTATACAGCTGAAGAATATGCCAAATTATACCTCAAAGAGATAGTTAGGCTACATGGGGTCCCACTCTCTATTCTATCTGATCGAGGATCTCAATTCACGGCAAAATTTTGGAAGTCCTTTCAAAGGAGTTTAGGGACGCAAGTGAATTTGAGTACAGCCTTCCATCCCCAAACAGACGGCCAAGCAGAGCGTACTATTCAAACACTTGAGGATATGTTGCGAACCTATGCATTAGATTTTAAAGGTAGCTGGGTAGAACACTTTCCCCTTATTGAATTTGCCTATAATAACAGCTACCATTCGAGCATCAAGATGGCGCCTTACGAAGATTTGTATGGGAGGAAATGTAGGTCACCAATTGGTTGGTTCGAAGTGGGTGAAACCACCTTGCTCGGGCCAGATTTAGTCCAACAAGCCATGGAAAAAGTTAAGGTGATACAACAACGGCTAAAAACAGCCCAAAGTCGTCATAAATCATATGCAGATATGCGGAGAAGAGGGCTGGAATTCTCTATTGGAGATTGGGTATTTTTAAAGGTATCACCGATGAAAGGGGTTATGAGATTTGGTAAGAAAGGGAAACTAAGCCCACGTTACATAGGGCCATATAAGATTACTAAGAGGGTCGGACAAGTTGCATATGAATTAGAGCTACCCCAGGAACTTTCAATGGTTCATCCAGTGTTTCATGTGTCAATGCTTCGAAAATGCATAGGTGACCCCTCTCGTATCACTCCTATAGAAGATGTACAGGTCACAGAGGATCTTACTTATGAAGAGGTACCGGTTGCTATTCTAGATCGCCAAATTAAAAAGTTAAGGAACAAAGAAATGGCATCAGTACAGGTACTCTGGAGAAACAACCAAGTAGAAGAAATAACGTGGGAACCGGAGGAAGCAAGGACATCCAAATACCCTCATCTATTTGAAGACAAGGAGGGACCAAAAGATACAGAGGAGGAACATTAATAGGTATGTGTTTGAATACTAGTTATGTTATTAACAGTTGTGTGACCAGAAATTCAAACCTGCCTAGACTATACAGTTATGTTAACATTCAGGACGAATGTTCCTAAGGGGGGGAGGATGTAACACCCCACATTTTACATGTACTAGTAATGTTCACATAAAATGACATACGACTTGATTTAATTACTACCAAAATATTTTTTTAAGTGTTCAAGTGTTAGATTGGGGCACTATATGGAAGTCTATTTAAAGATTGTGGCCTTAAACGGAGAAAATTATTGACGTGCTTATGGAACTTAGGAAGCGATGCATGCGCCCGCCGTCCGCTGGTCGACCCGCAGTAGGGGCCTCGGCCCCCAAGGGAACATGTCGTTTGCTAAGCTACCGCGGCGGAAGGGTTGCGGCGGCCGCCTTGAAGTACAATTTCCATCGAGCGGCAGGCAGAATCCTTTGCAGACAACTTAAATACGCGACGGGGTATTTTAAGTGGCAGAGTGGCCTTGCTGCCACGATCCACTGAGATTCAGCCCTTTGTCGCCTCTGTTCGTCCCTCCCCATCCAATCCAACCACCCTGCCGCCCGTCTCCAAAGGAGGTTCGTGCATTCGTCCTTGAAAAATCCCACCAAGTGCTGTGAGCTCACCTCACCCGAGTTAGCCAAGCGTCGCGTGCGATCCATTCCAAATAGTTAAGCATTCGGAGTGCGGCATAAGTGCTCAGCGAAGCGCCGAGAACAGCGTCGGTGCGAGGAGGCATGCCGCAATTAGAGGTTTTTGTGACCGTCGAGTGCAATGCTGGAGACGCCTCTAATGACGAACGCCGACGGACGTATAGTGGTCTCCCATGGTGGTGTCTATGTAAAGTTGGATATCCGTGCACCGTGGCACCAAGGCAGCTTGGCACCGTGGCGCCATGGCACCAAGGCAACGTGGCGCCATGGCACCAAGGCACCATGGCACCATGGCTCCGTGGCACTATGGCACCAAGGCACCAAGGCACCAAGGCACCGTGGAGCCATGGCACCAAAGCAACAAGGCACCGTGGCGCCATGGCAACAAGGCACCGTGGCGCCATGGCACCGTGGCACCATGGCACCGTGGCGCCATGGCACCGTGGCACCATGGCACAATGGCACCAAGGCACCAAGGCACCGTTGCGCCACGGCACCAAGGCACCAAGGCACCAAGGCACCATGGCGCCATTGCACCTAGGCACCTTGGCGCCATGGCATCAAGGCGGCGCGGTGCCACCATGGCACCATGGCACCGTGTCACACAGGCACCATGGCACCAAGGTAGCTGGGCACACAAGCACCGTGGCACCATAGCACCGTGGCACACAGGCACCGTGGCACCATGGCACCGTGGCACACAGGCACCGTGGCACCATGGCACCAAGGCACCTTGGCACCATGGCTCCATGGCACAAAGGCAGCAAGGCACCACGGCACCATGGCACCGCGGCACCATGGCACCAAGGCACCGTGGCGACATGGCGCCGTGGCACCGCGGCACCATGGCACCTGGACATCGTGGCACCATGGCACCAACGCACCAAGGCACTGTCGTAGTACCATGGAACCGTGGCACCAAGGCACCAAGGCACCGTGGCACCAATGCACCGTGGCACCATAGCACCGTGGCACCATGGCACCAAGGCAGCATGGCGCCATGGCTCCAAGGCACCGTGGCGCCGTGGCACCGTGGCACCAAGGCACCATGGCACCAAGGCACTAACGCACCGTGGCAAAATCAAAAGAGCGTAAACCTACGTTCGATCATCCTAATATTTTCCTGACGTTCATCCATCCTCCTCACCGTTGCATACTCATTTTTCTACATATCCGCTCAAATTTTTTTATTTTAAATATATTTCAATGATACCTCATATGTCGTGGCAGTTTTCGTAATGTCCCGTCGCCTTCTTTTCAAATTTTTATTTAATATCCTTAAATTTAAATATTTTATATCGTTACGTCATTCGTACAAATGCGCACTCAATTATTGGTTTAAGGCTACTTTATTCTAATATGCATATTTTGGGGTTGTCACTTATCCGTTGTATTCTGGCCGATTTTCCTAAT
>CM061556.1:259178703-259180574 GCA_030864225.1 Capsicum baccatum var. pendulum
GTGGCCTTTCGCGAAAAACAACGGCATCGCAACTAGAGGATTTCTGCGATTCAGAGTGCGGCATAAGTGCTCAGCGAAGTGCCGAGAACAACGTCGGTGCGTGGAAGCATGCCGCAATTAGAGGTTTTTGTGACCGTCGAGTGCAATGCTGGAGACGCCTCCAATGACGAACTCCGATGGACGTATAGTGGCCTTCCATGGTGGTGTCTTTGTCAAGTTGGATATTCGTGCACCGTGGCACCAAGGCCGCTTGGCACCGTGGCGCCATGGCACCAAGGCACCAAGGCACCGTGGCGCCATGGCACCGTGGCAACATGGCACCGTGGCGCCATGGCACCGTGGCACCATGGCACCATGGCGCCAAGGCACCAAGGCGCCAAGGCACCAAGGCACCGTGGCGCCATGGCACCAAAGCACCAAGGCACCATGGCGCCATGGCACCTAGGCACCTTGGCGCCATGGCACCAAGGCGGTGCGGCGCCATGGCTCCATGGCACCGTGTCACACAGGCACCATAGCACCAAGGAAGCTTGGCTCACAGGCACCGTGGCACCATAGCACCGTGGCACACAGGCACCGTGGCACCATGGCACCGTGGCACACAGGCACCATGGCACCAACGCAGCTTGGCACCGTGGCACCATGGCACCAAGGCACCAAGGCACCATGGCACCATGGCACCATGGCACCAAGGCAGCAAGGCACCGCGGCACCATGGCACCGTGGCACCATGGCACCAAGGCACCGTGGCTCCATGGCGCCGTGGCACCGTGGCACCAAGGCACCGGGGCATCGTGGCACCATGGCACCAACGCACCAAGGCACCAACGCACCAAGGCACCATGGCACCAATGCACTGTGGCACCGTAACACCGTGGCACCATGGCACTAAGGCACCGTGGCATTGTGGCACCGTGGCACCAAGGCACTAACGCACCGTGGCAAAATCAAAAGAGCGTAAACCTACGTTCGATCACCCTAATATTTTCCTGACGTTCATCCATCCTCCTCACCGTTGCATACTCATTTTTCTACATATCCGCTCTAATTTTTTTATTTTAAATATATTTCAATGTTACCTTATATGTCGTGGCGGTTTTCGTAATGTCCCGTCGCCTTCTTTTCAAATTTTTATTTAATATCCTTAAATTTAAATATTTTATATCATTACGTCATTTGTACAAATGCGCACTCAATTGTTGGTTTAAGGCTACTTCATTCTAATATGCATATTTTGGGGTTGTCACATATCCGTTGCTTTCTGGCCGATTTTCCTCATGATCCCACGTTATTTTTATATTTTTTTAAAATTTTTATTTAATATTCTTAAATTTAAATATTTTATATCGTTACGTTATACGTACAAATATGCACTCGATTGTTGGTATAAGGTTGGTTCATGCGCTGAGAATATTTTCCTAATTTTTTCATATTTTTATAAATATTTTTTCTATTTTTGATTTATTTTTACATATTTTTTGAATTTTAAGAAATGATATTTGTAAAAAAATATTTTCTCAACGAAAATTATCATTTACAAATTACGCGACCTTTTTGTGAGTGCACAGGCTCCGTATCTCATCAAAACGTGCAGTTCGGGTCCGCATATGTCTGGCATGATTCTCTGGCAAAATCATGTCTACTCCTGTCACTTGGGTTTTTTTTAAGCATATATAAGGGGGTAGAGGTGTTGAACGCACTTCAAGGAGACTATCGATAGTTGCCATAGGCGCTCAGTGGCCATGTCGGCGAGCAGCGTGGGCGCATGGTAGCATGCATGGCTAGTCCGTGCGAGCCGTCCGTGCCCGTGTAGCAACGTCGGCGGCGCTTCATTGTACGCTCGTGTCGGTTATCGGTGGCGTCGTCTACGA
>CM061556.1:259181074-259186074 GCA_030864225.1 Capsicum baccatum var. pendulum
GGATCCAACCTAACCGCACGTGCCAAACACAACTCACGCGCCGTGCGTCCAAATGCTCCGTCGATGCATGCCCAGCACCGACCCCAACGCCCGGCAATAGATGTCGTGCGTTGCTGCACATGCAGACGTTGCAAGGCTGAAGCAAGTCCCGCTTGACACGATAGCCGGCCCGTTGGGGGAGCAGAGGAGATGAAGGCACGCCGAGGCTCATGCACGGGCGCCGCCCACGCCAGTCGCCGGCGCTCGCCGCGGATTGGGCTCAGCCGCATGCGTGTAGCGCCTGGAGCTTGCCCCGAGAGCAGCATCTAGTACTCGCAGCTCGCACGAAGGCACCGCCTCGTCCGAAGTCTAGCGCCAGCAGTCCCGTCGTGGACGACGCCACCGATAACCGACCCGAGCGTACAATGAAGTGCCGTCGACGTTGCCACAAGGGCACGAACGGCTCGCACGGACTAGCCATGCATGCTGCCATGCGCCCATGCTGCTCGCTGACATGGCCACTGAGCGCCTATGGCAACTACCGACAGTCGCCTTGAAGTGCCTTCAAGACCTCTACCCCCCTTATATATGCTTAAAAAAAAAACCAAGTGACAGGAGTAGACATGATTTTGCCAGAGAATCATACCACACATATGCGGACCCGAACTGCACGTTTTGATGGATTACGGAGCCTGTGCACTCACAAAAAGGTCGCGTAATTTGTAAATGATAATTTTCGTTGAGAAAATATTTTTTTACAAATATCATTTATTAAAATTCAAAAAATATGTAAAAATAAATCAAAAATAGAAAAAATATTTATAAAAATATGAAAAAATTAGGAAAATATTCTCAGCGCATGAACTAACCTTAAACCAACAATCGAGTGCATATTTGTACGTATAACGTAACGATATAAAATATTTAAATTTAAGGATATTAAATAAAAATTTTAAAAAAATATAAAAATAACGTGGGGTCATTAGGAAAATCGGCCAGAATGCAACGGATAAGTGACAACCCCAAAATATGCATATTAGAATGAAGTAGCCTTAAACCAACAATTGAGTGCGCATTTGTACGAATGACGTAACGATATAAAATATTTAAATTTAAGGATATTAAATAAAAATTTGAAAAGAAGGCGACGGGACATTACGAAAACCGCCACGACATATGAGGTAACATTGAAATATATTTAAAATAAAAAAATAAGAGCGGATATGTAGAAAAATGAGTATGTAACGGTGAGGAGGATGGATGAACGTCAGTAAAATATTAGTATGATCGAACGTAGGTTTGCGCTCTTTTGATTTTGCCACGGTGCGTTAGTGCCTTGGTTCCATGGTGCCTTGGTGCCACGGTGCCACGGCACCACGGTGCCTTGGTGCCATGGCACCATGCTGCCTTGGTGCCACGGTGCTATGGTGCCACGGTGCATTAGTGCCACGGTGCCTTGGTGCCTTGATGCATAAGGCTATAAAGTGAGCCTTTCTCACGTCATAATAGGCTTCAAGTAAGGCTAGGCCTTGGTAAAACTAGGCCACGAACGATGCACAACCTATCCTATAGCCTAAGGTCTCGGAATCTAGTGTGCTATACACTATGCGCCGCCTATTCCTAGGTATGCTTTTGACTATGCGCCGCCTATGCTATGGCATTTGGTCTCAGTATCTCATATGCCATAGACTATGCGGCGCATATGTCTAGAAATGCCATAGACTATGCGTCGCATATGTCCCATTATGCCATGGACAATGCGCCGCATATGCCATTGATATGCCAAGAGATATGCGCCGCATATGTGGTGATTTTGTCCCCAAATCCGATTGTAAATGGGTCATAACCCGACCCATACTCTTCCTATATAAAGGGGACATATTTTTACAACACAACCACATTAGAAAACACCCTAAAGGCGCCACATAACCTTCCAAATCTTCTCAAAATTTTCTTCTTTTGCTCTTCCAATTCACAACACCGTCTCCACAAGCTTCAAGCAAGTAAGTACTCTCATATTCTTCATTTATTTATCGTAAGTACTACGTTGCTATGCTTATTATAAATTGCTAAATCATATAAGATTGTTGGTGATGTTCATGTGTTTGAATTGTTGTTGCATAATCATGTGAGTGAACATATACGTAGGGAATTCTTAACTTATTTCCGACTTGAATTTGGTTTCAATAGCATTGTTATGATATTTGCTGAATAGATATGGCTATGAATATTGCTTAAGAGTGTTGTTTGGATGCTTACATGTTAGACTATCCCGGCCATCGGGATAAGATTATAGTGCCTATCGACTTAGGAGGTTGTGCTTGTTGTAAGAATAACGATTCCATGTGGTAACCCCTATGTCGTAGTGTTGCTATATCTACCATGAAAGTAGTCCAATGGCTGTAAATAAGTGATACAATGCTGATTTTCTTGTTGGAATACAATCCTAAAACGTATGTCGACGAAATCTGAGTAAATCGACTACGTTCACCTCGCTGATTTGTACAACAAAACTAAGTGTGGGGCGGTACCCCTAGTACTTGCTTATAGATTGTATCAAGTGAGATTGTGCTGCAACTAACACTATTTCTAGTCTCAGGTACAATGGCACCTAAAGCGAGACAAGGCAAGGAGAAGGCTACCACCTCCCAAAAGGGCAAAAAGAGAAGTTGCAAGGACCAAGGAGAACCCTCCTCGCAGCAAATACCCCGACTCACGCTTGGAATTAAGTGGGATACTTATGAGGAACTTCTAAGGATGACGACTCTAATGATGATTCCAATGCAAGGGGTATAACCCCAGACATAGAGAATAAGTCCGACCAACCAGGTTCCTCGTATTTATTTTCCACTGAGGACAGTGTCCCGACTAAGTGTGGGGTGGTGGTATTGCATGCTATACTTCTCTATTCGCATCTATGTTTGTTTGCTTTTGTTTCATTTTTGTTTCGTTGTGTTTTTTTAGTAGTAAAATTTTTTTTTCTAGCTTCGCATGAAATTATTTTGATAGGCAGCATGAGATTATAACAAGAGTATGTGTTACAATTGTGACTATTGAGACGTTTAGGCTCTAGTTGTGACTCATTATGTGATATTTTGTGGTTCAATTCCTTCACTTGTTGGGTCGAGAGTCTATATTACTTCCAATCAAGTCGACCATGTGCCTTGTGTGTGTGAGATTAATAGTATCTTCTATGTATGTGGCTGATGCTAGAACTTGCCTGGTATGTATGCAAAGCGAAAATAAGGAGTGTAGTTTAGGATATGATTTAGGCATTTCTTTGGCAACCTATATTTGTTTACCTTCAGTTTTACCTACCCATTGACATCATCCTCGTAAAACCCTTTTGAGCCTTTAGCCTATTTCTTTGACAACCCTGTATGTAAGCCTAATCCATTTCTTTCAAGACCACAATTTTGATCCAAATTCCTAAGTGCTTTAAAGAGAAAAAGTCATATGACAAACATAAAGAGGAAATTGGGTAAGAATGATGCTTTAAATTGTAATGGTGCTTGAATGTGTTATGAAAAAGAAAGTGCTATCATAAGAGGTATGTTATGAAAAGAAAAAGGAAAAGAAAGCTGAAAAGTGAGTTGTGCTTAAAATTGAAAAACAAAAGATGAGAACAAGGGTGGAAGAATAAAATAAAGAAAGGTTGAAAGAAAAAAGTGTCAATGATACAATGTGATGTATTAAAGTGCTTAGGAACTTAGTCACTATTTCTGGCCAAAATAGCTGATCCTACCCGTCCCTTAGCCTACATTACAACCATCAAAAGACCTACTTGATCCTAAGCTTAGCATTCTGACATTTAGTAGAGTACTACATTAAGGGCAAGCCTATGGTCATCAGTTGCTACATATGAATTCTTTGTGAGAGTGAGAGCAAGGATATGTTGATACCCATGTTTGAAAAATATGCTATACTTGTGAGTGATTATGGGTACTATATTGTGAGACACACATGGTTGATGAGTTTTGGATAGTTGTATATGATTCTATGTACCTTAACGTTTGCATGCGAGTTGATCACCATCACGAGTCTATGCTTGAGGTTAAATTGTTTCTACTTATAATCAGAAAGCTACTCTTTGTTGATAATTAATGTGCTTGTCTTGAAGAATGTTTTGTGCTGTTGCTGTAAAAACCCTAAGTTGATGCTTAGAAGGACATGATATTTTGTTCAAGGACGAACAAAGCTGCAAGTGTGGGGTGTTGATGATAGGCGAATTTACACGCCTATATCAATATATTTTGCCCATATTTTAGCCTAGTTTTGAGAACAAATTATATATTTCATGCACTTTTAGTCCTTTTCCTGTAAATGAGCTAACAAACATGATTAGGAAAGTTTCAGGTATAAATGATGCAAAATACAGCATTTTATGGCTTACTTGACGCAAAAGAAAGCTCACAAACGAAGTAGAAAGGAGCTGGACGCCTAAAGGACCAAATCTGCTGCATGGAAAATCTGTCCCGGGCTAAAACAGCATTTCTGAATACTTTGGGGACTGCATGGAAAATCTGTCCAGGACTAAAACAACATTTCGGAAGACTTTGGGGACTTACAGACACAAAGCTGGATTTTTACAAAGATACATTAACCTAGTACAATTAGGTTATGTATTTCGCTATTCTACTTGGATTATGATATTGTAACCTTACCCTAGTACATTTGGGTTAAGGATTTCATTAGTCTATTAGGATTTGGTTATTTATTTCATTAGCTTAGTAGGAGTAGGATAGGAGTATTATAAATACCCTATCATGCTAGAGATTTTTATTCATTACACAACACATTCCTCCCTTAGTGGAGAGAAACATTCATTCTTCAACAATTAATCTTCTTCCATCCTTCTCATCTTCCACCACAAACACTTCTAATCTATTCTTCTATTCTTCTATTCCACAACAAGAGAATCGTTACTTGCTAAGGAATCACGCCACACGCCTATCACCTAACCCACACGCCATTACTCAACAATAACAATGCAAATCGTGATCTCCTTCGCACTCATGGGT